>JAQZBX010027102.1:0-11854 GCA_029593785.1 Cabassous unicinctus
TTTGATGGGTAGGAAAAAAGAAGGTCTTTCTGAGAAGGCCTTTCTGAGACCTGTGGAAGCAGAATGTCCATCCAGACAAAAGCATAAGAAGGGCTTTTAAGGAAGAGGAAACAGCATGTACAAAGGCCCTGAAGTAGGGAAGAGTTCTGCTAGTGTGATAGATGATGCTGAGCTAGGCAGTGGTGGCATAGCAGTAGCTCGCTAACTAAGTACTCACTGTGTGCCAGTGACTGTCTTATGGCTTCCCATGTGCTGATACAATTAATCCTCACCTCAACCCTATGAGAGAGGTACCATTGTGGTCACTGTTTTACAGGTAGAGAAACTGTGACCAGAGAAGTTAGGTGACTAGCCTAAAGCCATCCAGATAGTGAGCAGCCCAGCTGGAATTCAATCCGGAGCCCCGTGCTTTACCCACTGAGCTGCCTTGCACAAGAGGAGGCTGCAGAGGTGGACAGAGGCTGGGCAGGAGGATGCTAGAGGCCGAGGTAAGGAATTTATGTTTTCCTTTAAAATGTCCCTTGCTTCATCCTTAGATTTGAATCCTGATTCTCTCTTTTTTAAGTGGGTGGTCTTGGGCAAATTATTCAACCATTCTTTATTTCATTCCACAACTATGTATTGTGTACCTACTATATGGCAGGCACAATGCTGGGGCAGGAGGAAGAGATATGGTGAAGAGCAAAAGCAGGTGTCGACCCTGCCATGAAGATATTGTAATCTCCTTAAAGTGAAAGGTGCTAATCAAATAGTCAAACAGAGCTAAGGGCTCAGAAGACAAGGAGAATTCTGCGATAAGCTAAAATGAAGGGGCCCATTCCGTGCTAGGTAGGAGTCAGGGAAGACTTTTCTAAGGAATCTGCACATAAGCTGAGAGTGGATGGATAAGTAAGAAATATGTTGGTAAAGTAAAAGTTTGGGATAGCAATGTGGTTACCAGATAAAATACATGACACACAGTTAAATTTGAATTTAAGATAGACAACAGAAAATGTTTGTATGTTCCAAATATTGCATGGGACATGCTTATACTAAAAAATTATTCACTGTTTATCTGACATTCACATTTAACTTTGCATCTATTTTTGTTTGCATTTTGTTTTGTGTTTTGCTTTTGCTAAATGTGGCTTCCCTAGATTAAGAAAAAAAGGGTTCTCGGGGGAACAGCTCATGCAAAGACACGATCACCCAAGGGAGCTTGTCATAAGCAAGAAACCAAAGGAAGAATGGTGTAACTGGGCACAGAGAACCTTAGTTTTCTCATCTGGAGAATGGGGCCTTTAGTAACTCGTAAGAGTGTAAGTGTGTAAAGTGCTTAGCATGAGGTCTGGTGCATGGTCAGTGTGCTGTAGGTAGGTAATGCCATCCCCTCCTCCTCCGCCACCTCCATCCCTTCTTCTCCTCTTCCTCCTCCTCCTTCTTCCCCACCATCACGCTCTCAATCTTTTTTCCCACTACCGCTAACAAATTCTCATCACTGGACCGTGACAACTATCTCCTAACCGCCTTCATTTAAGAAAGGAGTGGTTAGATTCTGGCAAAAATTCTGATCAAGAAAAGTCCTAGAAGTTGAAGATTTTGTTTGGTGTCCGCTTAAACTATTCCATGAAAATGTTCCTACTACCAAGTATTACATATACTATATTCTTATTGGAAAACAGTGGCTCATGGCTGAAAAGAGCTGCTACAGAAAAGTCATTCAGAAAAGCTCTCGATAGACGTTTCTTTCTTTCTCAAGTGCAGGGCAGCCTGTGTGCCAGCCCTCGTGGTCCAGGAACCCAAGCTCCTCCTAGCTTGTCATTTCGTCATCCCCAGGATGTTGTTTTATGATCTGCCGCTGATAATTCCAATATCTGATGTATTTGTTGGTCTATTTCTATTGTCTGTTATTCCTGCTGGTTGTCCCTCCTGACGTCTTATTTCCTTGTTTGCTTGATTATGTTTATTAAATGAATGAATAAATGATCCCAACTAGTCCACCAACACCAGATTCCAACCAGTGGGAAGGTAAGAAAAGGGGCTGAAGAGGGTATGGCCATCCCCTTGAAAGGCACAACTCGGGGCTTGTACACATCACACTCTTACCCTTTGACCAAAACTCCATCACATGGCACAGCTAACTGCAAGGAGAGCTGAGAAATCTAGTCTTCAGTTTGGAGGTGGCTTCTATCACCAGAGAAAGAGAGGAGAGCAGATATCAGAATACAGCAGCAGTCTACCAACGGGAAAGACACAAATGTCAATCAAAATGAACTCTGCTGGCACATCCTTCATTTGGGCTGTGTCCTAGCTACAAGGAATGAGGATCCAGGGGCCCTGGAATGAGGTGGCTGGAAAGACAGGGATACTGGGGAGTACCAAAACATAGAAACAAATCCTAGCATAATTGGGACAAGCAGCTAAATGCGATATTTAATGCCAACTACAATGAAAGAGCAAGTTTTCCACTGTAGCTCATAAATTCAAAACAGCTTCAATGAAAGAGAAACAGCTTGAAAAAAAACTTCTGTGAGATATATATATATATATCCAAAGAGAGAGCAATTCCCTGGGAGAACAGCAGGATTACATTATGTCACATAACAAGGCACAGCAGTTGAAGTTAAGGAGAAAAGTTACCGCATTGTACTTACATGTTTGTATTTCTTTTAAAACTGGTCTTTATTTTATGTCTGTATTTATGCCTGACAACTATTGAGTAGTTGAGCATTTGTGTTGCTGTTTAAATGAAACAAACCCTGAGTGTGATTTCTTCTTTCATTCATTTCACAAAGCTTTAATAAATGCCTGTTCTCTTCAAGGCACAGCTTCAGGCACAGAAAAAGATGCAGACATTGAAAAGACTTGGGCTGTCCCCTACCAGGGTGGGACCCCTAGGTGTACCTGCCCCTTCATGACAGTGTCACAGACCTGAAGGCATTCTGGAGCCTTCCACCATTGCCTCTAAAGAGTAGGGTGCTCCTGTAGTGGGTGTCTTGTGGGAGAAACACAGACTCTGGATGAGGGTGGCTATGGGCTGGAATTCCATCTCCTCCCATTCCTATTCATATGCCTTGGGCAAAGGACCTCACCTTGTGTGTGAGCATCCAGTGAGGCTTAGGTAGGATGGTGAGGAGGGGAGAGCATCAGGCTCAGGAGCCATTGAACTTGACTTTGACCATCCACCTGGGTTTGCCTGGGACTGAAGGGTTTTCCAGGATGTGAAAATTTCGGTGCTAAAATCAATAAAAATCCCAGGCAAAACAGAATGGTGGGTCACCCTACACTAGACACATGATCCTGGGCAAGTTACTTAACTGCTCTGAGCCTCAATTTTCCCACATATAAAATGAAATCAAGTCTACCTTGCAGGAGGACTGTAGGGAATTGTGGTTTAAAGTTGTGTGTACCCCAGAAAAACATGTTCTTGAGCCTAATCCACTCCTGTGGGTATGAACCCATTGTAGTAGGACCTTTGGATGAGGCTGCTTCAGTTAAGGTGTGGCCCACCTCAATCAGGATGGGTCTACATCCTCTCACTGGAGTCCTCTATCATTGGAATGAGTTCAGACATGAGAGTGAGTAAGCCATGGAAGCAAGAAGCTTAACATCAACAGAGCCCAGAAGAAAAGGGAGAGACCAGGAGATGCTGCCATGTGACTTGCCATGTGACAAGCTAAAGAGCAAGGATCGCTGGCAGTCAGCCCCAGAATGTCAGTCTTTGGGGAGAAAGCATCACCTTCATGAGGGCTTGATTTGGGCTTTTTCCCAGCCTCAAAGCTGTGTGCTAATAAATTTCCTTTGTTTAAGCGGAACCAGTTCATGGTATTTGCTTAAGCAGCCTAGAAAACTAAAACAGAAATAGAAAAGGTCCCTCATGCAGAGTAGCCATCATCCTTATTATTAAAATTATTCTGGGGGCGGATGTGGCTCAAATGGTTGGACGTCCGCCTCCCATATGAAGGGACCTGGGTTCGATCCCTGGGACCTCCCGGTGAAAAAGAAAGAAAAAATTATTCATTTCTTCCCCCCACTGCCTGTGTCCCTATTTTATGATGAAAGCCCCTGTTTATCCAGGCAGATTCGTACAGCTCTGCTAGACAGCTTTAAAGGACCCCATTGAGGGGCTTTCTCCCTGATATATTGTTCCTTTGGGGAGAGGCCAGGGGAGCTACCCAGCTTCCAGGATCCCCCACCTCTCTGGAGTGAGCCCTCACCTTCCCCACGCCCCACCAGAGCACGGCCAAGGCCTTGGGTGGTTCATAAACATTCCCTCTAACCCAGGACCATGGCCTTGCTTGTTGCTCTGTGGCTCTGAGACAACCCCCAAGTACAAGTCCACCCTCATTTTAATAGCATCCAAAAGCCCTTCCTAAAATTAATGACCAAGAAAAATGGCCAGATACAGGCTGGTGTTTCTTTGTCAAAGGGAAAAAAATTCACAATTCGTTCCAAGTAAAATTGCTTCATAACCCAATGATTTCATCCGGCCTCCCATTCTCCCAGAAGGAGCCTTTCCCTGGGCTGGAGCTGGAATTCTTAGAACACAACTAAGTGCAGCGTTCCAATCCTATCTAGAGAAGGTGTGAATTTGTAAGAATGTGGCTGCTTTGCCAACCTTCTGGTTCTTTCACAGATGATGGCCTTCCTCCTTTCCAGGCCCAGTCCTTCAGACCTTCAGAGTGGAAAACGCTCACGCTGAGCGCATATTTGACACATTTTTGGAGACAGAGAGGGCAGCACTATGGGGAAAATGCCAATGTTCTTTCTTCTCCTTCTCCTTCTCCTTCTCCTTCTCCTTCTCCTTCTCCTTCAAGTAGGAAACACATCCTGGAGCAAAACCTGGGGCCATCTTCCAGATGTTACCAGAATGTTCCCTCTGCCCTAGTTGAGGCCATTACAGGACGAACCATCTGAACCATTACAAGATGGCTGCCGCAGTCCCAAGAGTGACTTGAGGCACAAGAACATGCAGAGGTTTTCAGCAACCCAGCTTCCTGTGTCTCTCTTAGGAGTGAGCCGAATGCCCCTTGTGTTACATCCCATAGTCACGCCTCAACCAATCATGGGGGGTGGGGAGGGAGGCAAGAGGCCCAGGAGCATCATGATGGATTTAGGTCAACCAAGACCTAAGTCCTGGGACTGGGCTGGAGTCTCCCTCCCTTGAAGCCCATCAAGGGCAGATATTGTAGCAAACTCTGGGTTCAGTTGGGAAGGAGGAGTTGGGGATAGGTAATGATGACCACATTCTGGAGAGTTCTCCAGTGTTCTCATATGCTAGGCACATTCTGAACATTTTACAGACAGAACGTCTTAGTTTGCTGGGACTGCTATGACAAACACCACACAGTGGGTTGGCTTAACAACAGGAATTTATTGGCTTATGGTTTGAAGGCGAAATGTCCCAAATCAAGGTGTCAGCCAAGGTCACGCTTTCTCTCCAAAGTCTGTAGCATTGTGGTGCTGGCTTGCCACAGTCCTTGGAGTTCCTGAGCTTGTGTCTCTGCCTCCCATCGCTTGACGATCTCTCTGTCTTGTGTCTGCTCTTTGGTTTCTGCTGACTTCCGGCTTCTTACTTTGTGGCTTCCTCTGATTTACTGTGTCCAGACTTCTTCTGCTTATAAAGGCCTCCAGTAACATGGATTAAAGCTCACTCTGATTCATTTGGGCTATACCTTAACATCACATCACATAACATAATATCTTAAAATAAGATCTTCAAAAGGTCCTACTTACAATAGGGTCACAACCACAGAAACACAGATTAATATTGAGAATATGTCTGTTATTGGGGTACAGAATTGACTCTATCACACACAGTCCGTATCCCCTCAGACAGCCCTGGAGTTCCCAAACATACCCACAGCTTCCTGTTGATCTCTGCCTGAGGGTGTTCTCTACTTGCAGGACATGCTTGGCCCACATGCCAGGCAGGAAGTTCTGGGCCATCAACACCCCAGGAGCAACCCTAGAGTTGGTGGATAAATACCCCAAGTTTCTCATCCCTCAGTGGGGCAATTCTGGGGTGTGTCCTACGTTCGTTCCCAGTGGCTCTCAGTAGGTTGAGCCCTGATTGCCCACAGCAGTGACTGGCTCATTTTCACCTCTTTTATTGACTGTCTTATTTTTCTATTGCAATCCCCTCTCTCCTGGGATCATGGCCCAAATAAAATACCTGGATCAAATCCATGTCTTGGGGTCTGCTTTTAGAACCCAATCTAATTATTGGTAAAATCTACTACTGTCCCCATTTTATGGATGGGGCAGTCAGGTTGGAGGACCACCAGATTTCGGGTTCCACCTGAATTGCATAGGTGATAAATAGTTGCAGTAGAATTGGAAGCATGTCTGACTCCCATTCCTATGCTCTTTCCACCACATCCCATTGGGAAACTTTCTCCAGTTTAACCATGCCTCTTTTTTTCATAATGTGTATTGATTGGGGTCTTGTCACAGCAAGATGTTATCATTGTGTAGTAAACAGGACAAAGAAATCTCATGCCTGTTTGCACATGACTCAACACTCCCTCACCTGTTATTTTCTCTGTGCCCTACTGCAACCCTATGAGATGGGCAGGGATATTTCTTTCCTACCATTCTGCCCATGGGGCCACAAAGACCTGGAGATATTAAGTGGCTCCTCCATGGCCACAAAAATAGGAAGTGGCAGAACTGGGATTCGAATGCAGGTCTCCATCTACATCATGACTGGCCTGAGATTCCAGCTCCATAGCACTCTAAATATGCAAATGGCTTGAGAGCCCATTGCTCTGAAAAACCAAACCAGGAGGAAATTCTACCATGAATAGAGAACCCCACCCATAAAGACTCACCATGATGAATGATTTTCATAAACATGAGTCAGTTTCTGAGAAGGCGTCCTCTTGCCTGGGGTCCTGCTCCGACCAGCCAAATCAGAAGGAACACAGCTCAGCTGCCAGTGAAGTCAGGCCAGGCCAGAGCCCATAGAATCCTTAGAAAACCTGGGAGGCTGCAGTCTCAGCTGGCCTGGTCCATGAGATGGAGGGAGCCTTGGCCTCCGAGCAGATCCAGAACCAGCATTCTGTGGCCACATCTTTTGGGAAGAACCTTGTGCCAAATCCAACAGGACCCCCAAAGGGGCGGTCAAGTCAAGAAGGAATGGGATTTGCAGGTTTATGGAAGGCTGGAGCTGGCAAGGCTCTTGAAATCAGCAAGGCCAAGATTCTTTTTCACAGATCAGGAAATGTGGGGCCAGAGGCTGTGAGTGACTCACCCCAGGTCCCATCTCTCCATAAACTAGAGAGCCAGGGCTTGGGTCCATGCATCCTGCCCCACTCCCACCCCCACCCTACTTACCATTCTGCATTTAATAGGAAAATAGTTATTCCTCACACTTGAGCCCATTTTGTCCTCTTGGCATCCCTGGGAGGACAGCAGAAAGGGACTATTTCTCAGCTTCCTTGGAGTGGAAACTGAAGTCCAGGGTCACTTTGCAGGATCAGCCAGGGACCATTAGCCTCTCACAGCCATGAAGGGAAAATAGGAAGACAATGGGGAGAAAGAAATAGAGATGGGCCAGGGCTAGGAAGAAAGATGTGGGTCCCTGATCTATCCTGACCTGGGGCCAGGGGCTTGCAGCCATCTAACTCATGGATCTCAGGGGCATGGTGAGGTTTTAGAGAGAAGGGTCTGTCTGAATTAGACAAATCAGTTACTTAGTGTAAAGGTTCCCAGAACCCAACCTCTCTCCCCATTTCCAGGAATCTAACCCTTTGAGTATCTTAGAGGAACTTAAAAAAAATTAAACCTAATGAATCTTAGAAGACATTAGCAAACATTTGGGTGTCCCACCATTTCCTCACAATCCCCCACTCACCTGATCCCACACTTCTCTACACACACACATACACACACAAATGCACACACAGAAAAGAAAACATTTTAAAAGATTTTATTAGTGGAACAATATGCTGACTTTCTCAGGTCCCTTCCCAATTCTGTCTTGCATCTTCCAACCATGACAATCTACATAATAAATTGGAACATGAAGTTCCATGTTCAATGTATTTTGTTGGCCCAAAGTTTTCAGGTCATAGGGGTTGATTGGGGTTTTCTCAGAGCTCCTGTGTCCTCAAATGGAAAGCAAAGCTGACAAGGACTGAGAAATGTTGGGGAGGGGAAGCTCTGCCCGTCTAGTTAGGAGACCAGTGTTGCTCACCTTCTGTTAGTCTTTTATTCTTTCAAAAAGTGTTGGAGGTACTAAAAAGCACTTAAATGCTGTATTGAATGGTATGTGAATTATGTCTCAATAAAGCTGTTTAATAAAATGAAAAAGATTAAAATACATATGTAATTTTTTAAAGGGTTGGAGAATGCCTCCTAGGGGCTGCCCCAGTGGGACAGGGACGAATCACTTTCTCCACCATCAAATTGCTCCCAACTGAGGGAGGAAACCAGGTGTGAACACAGAACAGTGAGATGGGGTCAAAATGGAGTATGGATGGTGGTGTTTCCATGGAACACAGAATAAGGCTCAGCTAAACCCACTGGGGGTGGGAGGGACGAACACTTCACAGAGGTGGTAGCTTGAGTTGAGGAACATCATCCACATTTGTTAGTGGGAGGCCAGCTCAGGAGCTCCTGTCCTTGAACCTCATCCTGACAAAGAGGGAGAAGAGGATCAGCCAGGTAAAGAAGAGAGGGAAGGACAGTGAAGGCTGAGGGAACAGAGTAAGCAAAAGCACAGAAGATGCTTGGTGGGAAGTACCAATGGCCAGTTCTGGGCCCAGAAAGCTGGTAAGTGTGTGGTGGGAGAGCTGGAGAGGCAGTGGTTTTGTTTCCTAGGTGGCACAACAAATACCATGAAATTGTTCTGCTTACACAATGGGAATTTACTCACTCACGGTCTTGAGGCCAGGAAAATCACAAATCTAGGCATCATCAAGGCGATGCTTTCTCTCTGAAGACTGGCGCTCTGGGGCTGGCTGCCAGTGATCCTTGATTCCTCTGTCACATGGCAAGGCACAGGGCAGCATCTCCTGGTCTTTCTCTTCTCTTCTGGGTTCCATTTCAGCTTTCTCTCTGTCTGAATTTCATTTTCTTACAAAGACTCCAGGAATAGGATTAAGAGCCATCCTGATTGAGGTGGGACACACCTTAACTGAAGTCACCTCCTCAAAAGGTCTTGTTCACAATGAGTTCACACTTAAATCAAATGGTTTCAATTTAAGAACATGTTTTTGGGGACACATACAGCTTCAAACCACCACAGGAGGGCAGGAGCCGGGTCGGGCCTGGGAGGAGCTCGGATGCTCTTGAACTGTAGCCAGTGTGAATCGGGTGGCAGAGAAGGAGGGTGGACGGAGGGGTCAGGCATAGATGGAGAGACTGAGGCCAACGAGAGCTAACGTTTACAAGGCACCTCCCATGCCTGCATTGTTCTGGGCCCTTCCCACGCACAAGTGCATCCAATCCTCCCGTAAGCCTGTGGGGTACGTCCCATCCTTACCCCCTTCAGGCTTTCACCTCAGGCCGACCTTGCCCTTCAGCAGAATTCTGACCTGGCCCAGAATGAACGCTTTCCTCACTTGGTTCCCAATATCCCATCAGCATCTGACAGCAACAATAGTGAAAGAAAGGCCCAAAGGATCTGATGCACGCGCGAGCGGGGCCAAATTCTTAATGTTACCCAGCTGTGCAGAGCAGTTGTCCTGGGACCTGGCCTGGGCAACCAGCGGCGCCGTGATTCACGTGGGCCGGGCAGGAGCAGGGGAGCGGCGGCCCGTCCCACAGCCCAGTGGGCCGTGGGCCATTTGACAGCGAGCTGCACGCGGGCAAGGCGCATCCCTCTGCATACCTGGTCAGGGCGTTGCTTACCTGCTGTCAGCCAGGCTCTCTTTGCCTCTTTGTACTAAATTCCCTTGCCTTGAGGCACCGGCCCTTCCTACGCTCTGACCGTTTCCCACACAGTGTTCTCACCGTGTCCTCTCTGGCAACAGGTGGGCACAGCTTTGTTCAAAAACTCCGCATTACTTCCAGTAAGGTCACTTCAGGTGACGCTGCTCTGGAAGTTGGGTCCTCAAAGTTGTTCATCTCTCAGGAACGCTGGGACACCAGAGACTGGCTAAGAAATCCCCCTCTTGAGAGGGTCAGGATCCAGGGAGCCTCCAAGGTCATCAAGAAAGAAAAGGGTATCCAGGCGTCCTGCAAGGGGCTTCCCACCCCGACCCCACCCCAGAGCTCCTTTCCTGACCCTCCAGATATTTTGCAGCATTTAAACTGTGGTCCCCTGTCAACATCCTTTCTCTTGGCTTCCCTAAGCACAGGGAGACGGGCAGGATGCTCTAGGGGGGACAAGAGGGAAACCCAACCCAGATCTGACACTTGGCTTGAGATGTCCACTGTCAGCCCCAGGAATCACTGGGTACCTCTGCACCAAGGCTGCCCTACGTGCCTTGAGGCATTTGCTCAGCAGCCCCAGGGCACAGAGCTGGCATGGCCCCACCCTCAGTCCATCAGAGGGAGGGCCCACAGCTTGGTGGGCTCAGAGGCCCAGGGTGGCCCAGGGTGGGCAATAGGGCAGCAGTAAGAGCCCAGAACACCTGAGGAGTGGTGAAGCTGGCAGAGAATCGTAAAGGGTCCTAGGCATCAGCTTGGCCAGGGTGGCTGAGGGTAGGGCATTCCTGGGAGAGAAGGGGCAAATGCACAAGCAGGTGGGAAGAAGCAGCAGCCAGAGCTCTGTCGAGGAGGTGGGGACAGAGGGTATCTAGGCCCCTGGTCAGGTTGGGAGCTGGGTGTCCTTAGGCACGAACCGAGAGTCCCTGTAGACTCAGCTGTCAGATGGGAAGAAGCCCAGCTAGGTGGGCCTGGGGTGGGGAGGGGGATCAGGCTGCAGAACCAGGTCCAAGGGCATTAGCAGTCCTGTGTCTCCTTGCTCACAGAGGTGGGCATGGGGCCTCCCAGGCCTGTCACAGTGCCTCCTGCCTCTCCAAAGTGACTGGTCCAGCGGGCAGCTCGTGACCAAGCTGTGCCCACCACAGACCTTCCCAGGATTTATCAGGGGAGACGGTCCCTCTGGGGTCTCAGCTGCCAGCCCACATCTCCCCAGCTGACTGCGGGAGAAGGAAACGAACCCACCGTGTACAAAGAGAAGCAGATGCACGAGTAGGAGAAAGGGAGGCCTAGGGTTTCTGGGTGGTTGTCCCTTGGACAGCCACTTCCCTGCTCCTCCCGTACTTGGTGATAATTTGAGGGAGTGCCATTTCCCTGGCCCCCACCCTGCACAAGTTCTCACAAAAGCGTTTAGCCGTTGTCTGGCCTGGAACCCAGAAATGGGGCTGTGTTGGGAGTTCCCAGCCCTGGACCCAAGAGCAGGAAGGAGACCCTGGAATGCAGTCAGGTGGGGTGGCTGACAGGGCAGGCGGAAGATTCCAAATTGGAGGAAAGATGATGGACCAACAGCCTCTCGACCCCCGGGTGGAGAGCGTAGGACGTGGGCGGGCAGCCTGCTGCATCCGGAAAGACTGAGCCTTGGCCGTGGCTCCCCTCGCCCCGCCATGCAGAGAACTGACACGCAGTCAGCTTGGTGAAATCTAAGCGCTGCAATTGGCATCCTTCGCGCACATCTGGCTGACCCAGTTACCAGGAGAGACTGTAAGTGAAATCTTCATAAGGCAACCCGGGTTCAAGCCCCAGCTCAGCCCCAGGCCCCACTCTGTGCCCTTGGGAATCACTTTGTTCGTGAGCCCTCAAGGCCTTTGTCTGGAAAAAGGTGCCGCTGTGGGAAGACCTTGAAGCGGGCAACCCCCAGAATCAAGTAGGGGGGCTATTGCTCTTAAACCCACTGGAGGGGGAGCCCAGATTCCCACAGGTTCCCCTGCTTGCTGTCACCTGC
>JAQZBX010027102.1:11954-28629 GCA_029593785.1 Cabassous unicinctus
GGGGAGGGCCCTTCTCCTCACTGTCCCTGGCTTCCTCGCCTTTCCCATGAGCACGTGACAAATAGCTACAGTCCTTGCTGGGCTCCAATGCCACTATTTCCTCCCTTTCCAGCCCAAAGGAGGTGACATCTTCCCATGTGACTAGTCCCAGGAGCCCCCCCACCCCCTGTCAATGTCCTTGTCCCTGCCCACAAATCAGCAATTGTCATTAAAATTCCCTTGGGTGGGCCCCGCCGCTTTGCAAGGAACCCCATCTCTCCAGTAATATCTACTTTGTTAAAGTCTGGTTGCAAATCCAGGCCCTTCCCCTTGCTGTGGAAGCACATGACCTGGTGCCCTCTGCAACATGCGAATGGTGGCATGACCTTGGGGGGCTGATGGATTCATGATGGTGTCACAAGCTCCCTCCCCCAGGCTGCTCAGTAACCTGGCTGACTGGGAGCCTGAATTTAAATAACAGTGGCCTTTGCAAGACTGTGGTGTTTTCTGGAAATGAATCTGAGAAAGGCCCCTGCACTGGGTGCCTCTCCTCCTGCTGCACCCTCCACTCTGGGCCCACCTTCCACTTGATGTGCAGGCTGGAGAGGCTGAGAGGAGGGGATCTGGAGGAATTGAGAACGGGGCTGGTTTTCCTGAGGCCAGGATCAAATCCCCTCTTGGCTGCTCACTTCCTGTGTGATCATGGGCAGGGCACTCTCCCTCTCTGGGCTATTTCCACGTCTACATGAGTGGGGCCTCCAGGCCAGCACTCTCCTGTGCTGGGGGTCCATGACGGTTCCTGATTCTGCAGACCCAAAGAAAGTTCTCCTGCATTTTCTCTACAGCACTTTATCTTAATTAAGCATAAAAATGAGGAAATTCCAAGCTAAGCATTCTGAATTGTGTGGGTAGAAGAAATGTTTAAATCTCCTTTTTGGCTGAGACTGCAAGGCAAGCGTTTCCAAATGTTTGGCCCAGTCCCTCCCCCTCAGCCTCCCCCTCCTTGCCTGGCCCTCAGGAGGGAGGCTGAAAAGATAAGGGCAGGGTGGGCCCGACCCCACCAATCCAGAGGCTGCACGGCTGACCGGGGTGACCCCTGGCTGGGCAGACCCAACACCTGGACCACTCACTGCTGCTCTGGACTTCCTTGGTGCCAGATGTGTTTGGCAGCTGCCCACAGTCAGTCAGGAGGCTTGGGTTTACAAAACCTGAGATCCACAAACAAAGGCAAGTAAGAAGGGTGAGGCCTGGTTAAAAAATACTGAAATCCACCCTGGTTTCCGTCTAGCCAAAAGAACAGGCTGTTTCAGGGGTTCCCAGGGACCCTAATGGCGTGAGAAAGTAAGCCCCACTATCTGAATGGAAGCTGCTTGGCCGCCATTTTGTGAGATGTGTAGAACCCTCAGCTTTCCCAGGCCTGTTCACCTAGAGGAGGAGAATCTGTGCAGGACAGCGTGGGGAAAGACAGCACAGCTGTGGAGTCAGAACGACCTGGCTAGGAACACAGATTCGCTGCTTACAAGCTGGGTAACGGACAAGTCACTTAGTCCTCGTGCCTTGCCCTGGAAATGGAGTCACTAATACTTACCTCCTAGAGATAGCGTGAGAATTAAAAGAGGTCAGCTTGGATGGCCACACAAACGAGCAGTTCAGCACACCATTAGCACAATAAAATAGAATTCCAGAGACCACCACCCAATCAAATCAGAAGCTCAGTTGAGAAAAAAACAAAGAATTTATGGAGGAGTTCCTGGAGGCTTGAAGTCCATCTATTCTCCTAACTGCCCTACATTTCACACCATCCCGCCCAATACAAGGTGCTACTGACTTTCCATGCTGGTGTGATGCCATTTGCGTGGATTCAGGAATTCTGTAAGAACAGCCCACTGGAGATCCCAGTTGGGAATTGCTGAGGACATTGCTAACCACTTCACCCAGTGTCATCTTTCTGAAGACCTATGGGAGAGGCTTCTCCCAGCTCTGGTACCAGAACTAGTTGTGTGACTCTCAGTCCAGTACCAGCTTCCGAGCGCCTGGTTTATTCTGGCCTTGCAGACGCTGTGAATCGTGTGTCTGATCTCCTTGGCACTGGCTGTTAGAGTGATAAAAACCGAATTTATGACTCACCTCTGGCAAGTCTCCTGAGTGTCACTGTGCAAATGTTATGGACAAATGTCACCACTGCTTGTCTTTGATTTTTTTTCCCCACCCTTATTTTCTCTTTGATCTGATCTTTTTCTCTCAGTTTTATTTTTAACCACGTTGGATTTTGAATACTTGCTGGTAAATGGCACCTAGAGTGTGCCAAGCAAATTCTGGTCCCTGTCTCCTTCTCCTGTACCAGGTAAGGCACACTGGCACTAGCAGTGAGCCCTAGAAATAGTTTTTCTTCCATAGACAAGGACCTGGCATGCCTCTGGGGAGTCCTGCCTACACCTGGTGCCACCTCGAGAAATCACAGTAGATGGAGCTTTAGCTCTGGCACTTTCCTATTCATGCCTCGTGTCTCCTAGGGGATGTTTTGTCCAACACAAAGCTTCCATGAGCCTCTATTTGTTCAGGAGGAGATGGGCAACTGGGCTGTGAAACTCCTGGTGGCCCAGATCAGGCTGGAGCCCGCTATGTGATCCTTAACATCCAAGCGTGTCTCCTTACCTGTCACACTGCCTGCTGCCTGGGGTGCTCCGGAGCTTTGGGGGTGCAAGAGAGGCAGAGCATGGGGCATTCCTCCAGGAAATATTTACCAAGGGCCTATGATATGCCAGGCACTAGAGTTGGGGTGAACAAGCTATTCAATATATACATACCCTAGAAAAATGGTGGTGACCAGGGCTCTGCAGAGAACTGAAACCAGTGGTTGCGACAGAGCCTGGGTAGGTGCTCAGAAATTCTGTGTTCCTGAGCCTCTGCCTTCTTTTCTCACACCAGAGCCTGAGGCGTTCGAGGGAGGTGGCGTCCAGGCAGCATCCAGCACGGGCTGCAGTGGAAATGCGTGGAGTGTGGAAAATGCTCAGGACAGGGGTGGGGGGTATGGAATGCCCTGAGAACAGCGAGGCCCCTGGGCGCCCGTCCCTGGTGGTGTTTCATGTCCTGAGGCCACAGGGCTGGGCATGGAGGACTCGCAGCGGGTGCTCTCTCCACGGGTTTGAAGTGCACGGCAGAGAGGGCGCTTTTCAGTGAGGCAGGGCCTCCCGGGCTGGGATGCTGCAGGGACTTTAGAAGGGCAGCGTGATGTGTGTCAGGAAGAGCGTGAGGGCCGAGCTGGGGGGCGGCAGCAGGGGCGTCCGCTTGGCAGGGAAGGAGGCAGGTGAGGGCCCCAGGAGAGGCTTCTCCAGGGAGCACAGTAGTGAAGGTCCAGGGGCTGGAGACGGCAATTTCCAGCAAAACCAGTGGATTCATCTCTATAAAAATGACAGCATCAGCAGTAACCCAGCTTCCTTTATCGAGCGCTGGCCCTTTGCCTAGCTCTGTGTTGAGTGCTTTCCCTTCCATTGTGCATCAGCCCATTCGCAGGTGAGAACACTGACGCTCGGAGCTGGCTTAGGGCCATGTAGTCAGTAGTGGCAGAAGCACCGTTAGAAAACCCAGGCCGCTTGTCTCTCTGACCATGCCGAGCCCCCCGGGAACAGGACAGGCAGCGAGGTTTATCGGGAGGGAGGCTTGGTTAGGAAAGACACACGATATCCACAAGTGCAGAGTGGTATTAAAAGCCTTCCCCCAGCGGCTGGCCTCGGGCTCCAGGTGGGGAGGGGCAGGTCCCCACGCCAGGCTCTGTGAGTTATCCAAGACCCACATGTCGGTAACGCTCTGGCCAGGCAGCCAGGCCTCTCTGGAGCCTTTCTTGAATCAAGAGCTGGAAGGTCCCTCAGGGGCCAACAGCACCCTGTGGCCATTTAACCTCTCTCTCCCCCACAGGAGGTCCTGTTGGTCATTGCTGCTCCTGTTGCTACCAATTAGCTACTCTCTCCACCCTGCTTTCTACTGCATCACAGCTTCCAGCCCTTTCGGGCACCTGCAAAGTACCTTCTCTCTGTGAGCGTTTTGGCTTCACCTCTTACCACCGACTGTCTCATTCTTTACTTACATTCAGAGAATGCCTTATGCCCTCAATTCAGTGGGTGAGAAATTTTGTAAACAGTTCTAATGAGGATAAGATATAGGGGTGAAACCTTCCTACAAGAGCCCAGAGCAAGAAACACCTCAAGCTCAGTGTGGTGTCAGGAAAGGTTTAACAGGGGAAAGACAATTTGACTAGGGTCTTGAAGAATGAATAGGAATTTACCAGGATAGAGGGGGCTGTTTTACTTTGATAATGGCTGCCAATGCAATATACCAAAATTGGGTTGATTTTTATAATGGGAACTTATTAGGTTAAAAGCTTACAGTTCTGAGGCTGTGAAAATGTCCAAATCAAGGCATCATCAGAGATGCTGTCTCATCAACGGTTGGTAACTGGCGATCTGGACTCTGCCACATGGCAAGGCAATATGGCGGCCGGTCTCTGCCTTCCCCACCAGGCTCACCTTCTCTCTGAGCTCAGCTGTGGGTGACCTGGCACAGGCCTCCTCTTTCAGCTTCAGGCTGAAGTAACTTCCTCTCAGCCTCTGTGTTCCATTGATTCCAGCTTCTGGGTTCTTCTCTGTTGCCGTCGCTTCTTTCTGTGTCTCTGCTTTGAGTCCTCATTTGATAAAGGACTTTGATAAAGTAAGAGGATTAGGACCAACCCTGGGTCCTGCAATCTAATCAAAAGCCCTTAACTGGAGCGACTTGATCAAAAGTGATCTAATCAAAAGGTCCCTACACAATGGATTTACATGGACAGGAATGGGTTAGCTTAAGGACACAATTTTCTGGCGTCCACAAAAGCCTCAAACCAGCACATGGGCTATGAGATAGGGAGAAGAAAAAAGTCTTAAGATTACAATGAAGGTGAAAGAGAGGACCCAAAGGAAGGCAGAAATGAGGACAGATCAAGGAAAGGAATTTCAGAGTTGAGCGTTCGGAGAAGAGATGATTCAGGGGGAAAACTAGAAAGGAACTTCAAGGCATGGTCCAGATTATGGAAAGAGAGGTCACCAGAGTGCAGGAAGTGAAGAAATTATGCAGCCAGGGTGGGAGAAGGATTGCTGGCCTGGATGTTAAATCTGTAGTTTTCTATCATCTGGAGAGAGGGAAAAATACAGTTACTGGCTCAGTGTGAAGAGTGGAAAACGCAGTGACATACTGTAGTGATTTGCAGCTGCACATACTGAAACAGCTGCGAGACAGCTTCTTGGACACACCACCATGCCCTGCTCCAAACAGAGAACTTTGGAAAACCTGCCTACTGTGTGCAAAGCCCCTCACCCCACCTGGCACTGCCAAACAGCTGTCAGTCGGTAACTGGACCAAAATTTTCCACAAGTCAAAATGTCTAGCCCTTTTCTCAGGGGGAAGGAAAAGCAAACCTTGACATAAACCCAGAAGGGGAAGGACAGATGGATAGGCAGCCAGATGGGCAGAATGTTGTTTGAATACCTGGCCATGGAACATTTACAAATATAGAAATAAACTTCCATGATTAACTTTAAAAGCTTTGACATGTTCATCTGTAACTCTAAAACATTAAATTATTTTTCTCTGAGTGAAGGGAAAAATGGGTTCAAGAAGAAGCAACAGCATCTAAATGAGCATAAAGAAGACATCTACCAGCTTTGAAGCCTTGGAAAAGTCACTTCACTCTTCTGGGAACGGGGAGACCTCACGAGGTTGTTATATGGATCATCTGAGTTAAGGCAATGAAAGTGCTTTGTAAACTCTAAAGTGCCAAGGCATAAAAGTGAGTTTTAGTTTATAGCTAGAAACAACTTTCGAGTCAAAGCATTTTCATTGGCCAAGCTCAATTCCTCTTTTAGTGTCTGTCCTATTTTGTTAGTTGTCATTTAACTAATACCTCTTCATTTTAGGATTTCTGGGACAAAAATCAAAGGTGTTAAAGAAGATGCTGACTTTAAAAAACAAGAAGAGAACCGAATGATATTTCTTCAAATATAAACTATGGATGCTGATGGTGCCTGGCCCAGACCCCCCACTTCCCCATCCCCCGACCCCTACTGCTGTGATGCTAGCTGCTAATGGGTCTCAGCTGCCCCCTTCTCTGGAGAACTGCCCTCCGCCTTTTGGGATATATTGGAGAAGCTACACTCTGTCCTCACTCTGGCCAGGGTCTGCCTGGAGCCAATTTCTGACTAATGTGTATATACAAAGTATCACCCATGTTGTCTCAAGATGAGACACTCCAGAGCGCCCCATGGGATCAAGCTAAGACTTAACTTTAGCTGAAATCACATCTTTCCAAGCTGCTTCCCTGCTCTGTCCTGCATGTCTCACTCCCTTACAGATTTCAGTTGAGTGCTCAAAATATCAATTGCACAAGAATCCTTGTCTCAGGCTCTAATCCTGGGGAAACCAACCTAAGATACTTGGTACCGGGAGTAGTCCTAGGAAAACAAACCTTTCGGTGGGAATCTGGAGCTAGATCCCTGATGAGCCAGATGGCAGTGAGGTCCTTGTCTCTGGTAGTGGGGGGAGGATTGATAGTCCCTGGCATGCTGTAGCAACACAACTGCTAAGAATATCACCTGTGTTAATTAAGGCACTATAGAATAATTGGCAGGGTGTGCTTTAGCCTGTGCAATGTCTCTGATGTTTGAAAGGTATCCAAGAAATAGGAACTATAAAATATTTAAAATTGAGTGGCTGTTGCTAAACACCACTGATGAACTGAAGGGAACAAATGACAAGCTCAGATTGATTAACCAATTAAAAGAAAAGTGAGAGCATCAGAGGATCTCCTTGGCTTAAGAGATTTTCATCTCTGCACCTAGGAAGCAGTCTGCTGGAGACCAGGAGCACAAGATTTAATTGTAAGAGTGGCAGAACTTCAGAGAAGGTTGGATTCTCAGCCTAAGCAAGCTTCCTATGCCAAAGTCAGAACAATGATTAGGAAAGTGAACCATGACACTTAGAGTAGAGATATCTGAATGGATACAACTGAGGACTTTAAAGTTCCCTTGAACTCTTTAATCCTGCAAAAGTGGCCCATCCACTTTGCTAAATGATTGTGGGGAGGTCCCTTGCTTGGAGACTATGCAGAAGTCTAAAATAAGGCAGATGCCTTACAAGACAACCCTTGTCTTCCCTTCCCCTTCTGGCCTTCAGATTAATAGGGTCAAATCTTTACATGATCCAGATAGAGGATGGCTGAGTATGCTAAGGGAGAATAAGAATTACATGGCCCCAAAATTTTCAGGACTAGCAAACATGTATTAGTAAGAACTTGGAAAATATTCTTGGAAGTGGATCCTGAAGGTACTAGATCAATTATGGGTAAGGGTGAGTTTTTTTATATGGGGGCATTATCTCATTATATAGGATTTTACATCCTGACAAGGAACCCAAGAGATGTTTCTAATATGCTATTCTTGGAAACTTAGAAAAAGAGCTCATTAGTGGGAGTATAAATGCCTGAACTGTGGTGGATGATTCTGGAAGATGGGACAAAAAGCCTCAGAAAAGTAGGCATGCTATAATGGATCTATGTATCACCAGAAGACTCATTGTCCATGCTCTCCAGGAAGGCTCAAAGAACCCTGATTTACCAAGGCTATATGAAATGCCCTGGTAAGAGGGGCAGAAGCATCATTGAGAGGCTCCAAGGTGGATGTCCTCTGATGGTGGGAGATGCTGTTATAAACCAGGCTACTTAGTAGCAATGGGAATGATACAATCTGAAAATAGCAGAAGGCTGGTGGCAGCATTTAACTTTCAGAAACAAGGTGACAATAATCATACAAATGGGTAGCCAGGGGTCCCTGGCCCATGAGGATCTATGACCATGGGGTTCATAGATCAAATAGAACATGGTATCCCTAGACAAGATATCTAAGAAGCAGAAATATAAGGGCATTGCTTGATATGTAGCCAAAGGAGATAAAGAATGGACTAGCAGAGGGCTGTCAGCCACCTCAATGAAAAGCTATAATCCTTTGCCCACTGTAAGATCAGAATCAGTTCTCAAGAACTGATTCATTGGGAAAGAACATTGATCCCATAAGGAAGGGTGATGTAACACCACAGCAATAGTAGACAGGAGTGAATCCCCAGCACCTTCCCCAAAAGAACATCTTTCCATTTGCTTAGCTAATCATACACTTGAAAAGAAATACCCAAATCTTTTGAGGACTGTTGCATAAGTGGTCCCAGTTGACACTTAAATCTGGGGACCCAAAGCATCATCAAGGCTCTGCTGAGAGAGGAGGGGCTTATGAAGGTCCTGGATATGTAAAGTCCTGGCTCAGGTCCATATCACAGTGAGTCCACAGGGTCTTTTCCCCGCTTCTCAAGGTATAATCAAAATGGACAAGCTCGCAGAACCCACACATGGGTCCCTTTATATGTGGGGTAAGAACCATTATAGTAGGAAAAGCTAAATGGAAGCCATTGAAACTGCACCTGCCCTTGGCCAAGATAGTAAATCAAACCCAATTTCATACCTGGGAAAATTAATGCTGCCCCCAAAGACCCAAAAAAAAAAAAGAGAGACAGTGTGATGGTTAGGCTAATGTGTCAACTCGGCCAGGTAATTGTGCCCAGTTGTCTGGTCAAGCAAACACTGGGCTAATTGTAATACAAGGACATTTATGGACTTTAGTCATCAGTGAGTTTACTGCATGGATGGCTGATTACATTTACATCAATCAGGGAGACTGCCATCAGCAATGAGTGATGCTTTATCCAATCAGTTGAATGCCTTAAAAGGGGAAGTGATTTCAGCATTCAGAGAGAATTTCCCAGCTTGTCTTTGGACAGCCAACTTCTCCCAGAAACTCATCAAGGACCTTTCATTGGACTTTGATTGGAGCTCCTGGTTTGTAGCCTGCCTGCGGAACCTGGACTTGTGCATCCCCATGGTCACGTGAAAGACTCTTATAAAATTTCATACTATTTACAGATATCTCTTGTTGATTCTGTTTCCCTAGAGAACCCTGACTAATATAGATGGTAATCCTTATCATATCCGCCATATATTTCACCACCCTGGCCCCTGAAAAACCGAGATGGAGCATGACAGATAACAAGGAATCACCACAAATTTAACCAATTAATAGTCCCAACAGCATTTGCTGTGCCAGACATTGTAACTTTACTAGAGAAAATTTAACACAGCTTCAAATAAGAGGTGTGAGGCTATTGATGTGCATAACGCATTGTTTTTGATACCCATCAGGAAAAAGGATCCTAAACAGCATGCACTCATATGGGATGCACAACAGTATGCATTCACAGCTTTTCCTTACTTATTGGTTAATTCTTCCTCTTTCTGTCAAAATATAGTTTGAAGGAACCATCTGGACCTACTGAAAAATATCACCTTGGTCCACCACACTTGTGACATCATGTTAATTAGACCTAATGAACATGAAAAAGCTGGCACATCGAATGCCTTGTTAAGATATCTCCAAAGAGTTGGAGATAACCCTTATAAAAATTCAAAGGACTGCTACATAAGTGAAGTTTTTAGGGATTTAGTGGTCTAGAGAAGGTGGGGACAGTCCCTCAAAATAAAGGACAAGTGATTGCACCTCTGACCTCTTACAATTAAGAAAGATACACAACTCTTGATAAAGCACTTTGAGTTTTGGAGCAAGTATATGCCACACTTGAAATTATTGCTTGACCTATAAATCCAGTGTTGCAAATGGCTGTTGGTTTTGAAGGGGACCCAGAGTGAGAATAGGTTGTGGCATGAGCAGTCCTGCTGCTTGGGTCATGTGACCCAGTAATCCTATGGTACTAAAGGTACTGTGGTAGAAATAAACACTGTGGGGTCTCTGACAAGCCCCACTGGGAGAGTCACAATGTAGACCCTAAGGTTCTGGAGCAAAGCCATGCCATCTGCAGAAGAACATGGAACCCACTCGGAAAGGAGCACCTGGTGTGCTCATGGCCCTGATTGAGAGTGTCTGACCTTAGGATACTAAGAGAGCATGCATCAGAAGTGCTCATCACATGCTGGGGGCTGTCAGACTCACCAAGCCGCAAAGTCAGGCATAACCAGCGGCCACCCATCATAAGACAGAAGTGGTACATCTGAGACTGGGCTGAAGCTACTCCAGAGGGTACAGTGTGCTGAACAGACACCCACGTCACCCACTACTGCTGCGCCAAATCTCTTCTTCAGCTCACACCTATTACTCATGAGTGTTACCTATGACTGTTGCGGGAGGAAGAACCTGAGCTAAGTTCATGAATGGGTCTGCTCAGTATGTTGGTGTGAGACAAAAACAGACTGCCACTATATCTCCCTAACTGGCAGAACTTCGGATGGTGGATCTGCTCATCTACTTCACTTGGAAAGAGAAGTGGCCTGAGGTATGGATATGTATGGACTCATGGGCAGTGGCAATTGGCTCATCTGTTTGCTCAGTTTCCTGGTGTGTCATATTCGAAAAATAATCCCAGTATTATTGTTGTGGCTCTTGTCATTATTCATGGCATTCCCTGCTCTCCAGGAACTCATCCTCTAGTGAGGAAGACACACATAAACATATCAGCACCATGGGGTGCTGAGCAAGTGGGGACCCACAGAGTGCATGGAGGGCCCTGCCTGGGGTGATCAGGGGAGGCGCTCTGGAAAATGATGCTAAACTTGAGTTTCTCAGATGGAGAGAGGAGGGAAGGGCATTCCAGGTAGGTGGAAGAGCATACGATAATGTACTGAGGCACAAAACTGTGTGAGGTTTTCAAAATACTTTTAAGTTGTTTAGCATGGGTGGAAGGCAAGATGAGAAGCGTTGGTCATGGGGGTGGGGAGGAAATTGGGCAAGACAGATTGACAGGCGTTGGATCATGGCCGGCATTTTAGGTCATGCTGAGGATCAAGAATCATATCCTATAGGGGATGGAGAAACTTTGAAAGGGTTTTAAGCAAAGACGTGACCTGATATTCATGCTATCTTGTGAATCTCAAACACACCTGTTAACTGAATATAACTGGTCTTCCTTGTTCTCACTTTATTCCTTATTCTTAATGGACACTGAGATTCTGTCCAGCATCCATTCCTCACCCACCCTCAGACTTTCCACCTGTGGTTATGAAGCTGAAATTCAGCTCCCTCTGCTCTCAAGCCATGGTACTAGGTTGAGGCTGCATCTTCAGAGGTGGCACCTTTTCCTAATTCACATAGAGACACTGTATGGGCTCAGGAGGCCATATGTGTCTCCTGTCCCCAAGCCCCACTGCAGAGCAGGTTTGTGAAAGACTGAGCACACCACACCCCAGGGCTGAGGTGGGCCCTGATTAGACTAAGCCAATGGAAGAATCCCCACCCCCATAGGTATTAGCTTAGAGATGGGCAAATGACCTGAGTTAGTCCAAGCACAATAAAAAGCTTGGGGTTTCTCTTTGATGGCTGAGGAAAGAGGGGCTATCTCTGTCCTCCAGACTTGAAGGAGAAAGCACACAGCTCCAGGAGCTGCTGGAAGCCACCTAGGATGGAAGCCAGCCTGAGAACAAGGCTGACAAATGACACTCAGAGGGGGAAAGAGCCGAGAGGATTGTAGAGAACCAGAGCTACGGCCTGATGGTGTGCAGACTCTGAACCAAACAAACGTAAATCCTGACCGACCTCTGAGCTTTCCAAATATTGAGCCAACATATTTCACACATAGGTTAAATCAGCTTGAAATGAGTTTTTTTCTTATGTTTGCAACATAATGAACCCTGAACTTTCCAGAACAATGGCATCACCAAGACAAATGCAAATCTGACTCCCATTCATTGAACAACAATGTCGATCTTGACAGAGCAACATAAGTGGAGTTTCATTGCAAAATAGAATACAGCTTCCTAAAAATGCTCTTTGCATGTCTCTACCCCCAAAGTCCAATGTCAATTGCCATTCTTCTCTTCTCTCTCTCGTCCCCTTGCCCTCCTCAGGTCCACAATCAGTCCTCCTTTTCTCCCTTCATCTCTCCCCTCGCTCCGTTCTCTTCTCCTCTTGACCCCTCACCCTGGTCAGCCAGGCAAGGTACTGATCGCTGGCAGAACAGCACAAGAATCCTTAAAGGGCAGCCTTAGAAGGCAGGAGGGACAAGAGAATTAAGACATCTGAAGCCAAGATTTCTTTCTTCCTCGTTGTCTTAAGATGCTAAGTTTGTGGTACTATTGTAATCCAACAATAGGCAATACTACCTCAAGTTCCTTAACTTCATCACATGTGCAAAGACCCTTTTGCCATGTCCAGTACATACTCACAAGTGGATTAAGTTTAGGGGCCGTTATTCAGCTGACCACATCAGCACACATTAGGAATACAACAGATTCACCAGGACTTCCATGTTAATTATTTTTCATTCGTCTATTCTAGAATCCCTGCTCAAGCCTGGCAAAGCTCTGGTCATTGTAGACAGATTTATGGTTTCTGCTGTAGTTGGTGAGAACTGAAACATTGAGCAGTTGTTTCCATTCCTTCAACACCTACCCTATATGTATTAATTTCCTATTGTTGCTGTAACAAATTACTACAAACGTAGTGGCTTAAAAGCAATATAAATGTACTTTCTCACAGTTCTGGAGGCCAGAAGCCCAACATGGTCTCCCTGGCTTAAGTCAAGGGTCAGCAGAGCTAAGTTCCTTTTCGGAGGCGCTAGATGAAAATCTGTTTCTTTGCGTCTTCCAGCTTCTAGAGGCCACCCACGTTCCTCAGTTCATGGGGCCCTGCTCCAGCTTCCCACCCTGCGTGAGGCCAAGGCCGTCTCACGCAGCTGACTCTGTTTCCTTCTCTTCTGCCTCCCTCTTCCACTGAAAATGACGCTGATAACTCAGGCTAATCTTCCACGTGGACATCTTTGGAGGATGTCCTATGACAGTATTATTCTGCCTACAACAATATGCCATGCCCAGTACTAACATTTTTAAAAATATTACCTCATTTAATACTCAGAACCACCAAATGAAGTAAGTACTTGTGATGGTCAGTTTCACGTGTCAACTTGGCAAGGCTATAGTTCCTGTTAATTTAACCAGACGCCAGTTTAGGTGTGGCTCTGAAGGTATTTTGTAGATGTGTTTAACAAATTTTCACCCTCTTTTCAGACCTTCTTCCTTTTAATATCCTGCAGCAGAGCTGAGATTTGCCTTAAAAGTCTCTATCAAGATTTTCCCCTAAAGGCCCAAGGATGACAAAAAGGGAATAAGTATGGAGAATAACAAAACTCATCACCTTAGCAAGCCACACCATGGCCTCTTTGCACCCACAATCCAGAAGGCCACCCTGCCAGGCTCCTGCCTGTGGTCAATGCTAATCTCTAGAGATGCAGGCAGCCTCCTCCCCTGTCTCCCCAAAGTCTGCTCTCCAAGGCCCAGATTCCTAGCTAAGAGCCACTTGACACCAGAGGGCTACTTCTCCAGCAATAAGGCTAGAGGCCCCTCCAGGAAGCCCCATCTCCACAAAGTCCCGCCTTCACATTAGACACATGCACACACACCACATGTATATCCGAAAAGAAGAGTGCAGAGAACACACAAAGAATACACATGGCCCAATGGAGTCAGCGTCACTACCTCTTCCAACAGAGCGGGAAACTGAGACCCAAGAGATGCGTTGTCCAGTCCTCGTTGCAGTGGGTAATGAAGCCACAGTCTGATTAAGCATTTTAAGGACAGAAAAACCATGCCGTCTGCCTCTGATAAAAAGGAAAACAAGAGTGTGTGCAAGTTTTTTGGCCTCGCTACCCCACACCCTTCTCCTGTCACCACTAATATTCAAATGTGGAGAATTTCCACACTGGAGAATGAGAAATCAGAAGATTTCCCCTAGAAGGCCTCAGCGCTTGATTTCTCACAAACGGCCCCAAGGATGGAAAAAGTCTCCCAAATTGAGACTGGCAGGAAAACGGGGCCCATTTTGTCTGATATTTCTTCTCTCCTTTCTTGGCACCAGTAGGGTCAGCTAGCGCCAATGGAAAATTCCCAAGTGCCAAGCAGTTCTCAGATAATCTGCACACACTCACGCACAAAAATAGTGTTTCAACTAAGACAGCTCATGAGGGATCAAGGTGGGGCCCCAGCCAAAACATTTTTTTTCAGATTCCTGACATCTTTTTCATGTCGATCAGAAGGCTCCCACCCAGCCTTAGCCCATGACAGCTTCAGAGGGTCCCTGGCTTTGAGGCTCTGAAGGGCCTGAGGCCCAGAGAGCCAGACCTCTGCCCAGGGTGGGCCTGGAAACGCCCCTTGGCAAAGGACACAGGTAGCCGGGAGCATGACAGGGAAGAAGGTCCCTGCTTGTTCCTGTGGAAAGTGCAGCCAGGAGAGGAGGTGGGCTCTCTTGGAGGTGGGCAGGCCTGGAGATCATCAAACCATGGAAATGGCGGGGCTGTTGGAGAGCTCAGAAGGGGGAGGGCGGCAGGACTGAGAAGATGGGGAGTCCAAGAGGGTGGGAAAGAATGAGGGAGAGAGCTTAGGAGAACAAAGTCTGCTACTTACAGCCCTAGTCGTAAGACAAAACAAGCAGCAGAAGAGCCCCAGCGCCCGCGGGCAGGGTGCTTTCATCCTCCAGGCAGATTTGAGCTTTAGAAGTGACAGTGACGTCAGAGGGTGGGGGCGAGTGGCCTGGACAGAGCACTGAGAGCGCAGCGGCCGGGAGTCTCGTGTCACGTTTTTATCAAGAGTGTGCTCAACTACTATCGCTTTTAATCCTTTAAAAACCCTTGCAAGGTGGGTGTCACTGTTATCATCAGTAATTGTCCAGGGAGGAAACTGAGGCTCAGGGACGTGCAGTGGCTTGCCTGAGGCCAGGTAGGGCTGAGCAGAGCCAGGCGCGCCTTACCCCAGGTCTGAGACCCCCGCCTGGGCGTCCAGCTCCTCTGCTCCCGGGCTGATAGGTGTGCTGTGCCCACTGCAGCTGGGGCTGATGATACCTAGCACCGCCTGACTCTTGGCCTCCTCGGGGTCCCCCCACAATGAACTCCGATCGCCCTCAGTTGCCCCTGGCAGCCCCAGGCTTAGTGCCGTCGTAACCCCCACCTCCAGAGAGGCCGCAGCATTCTAGAAACATCACACGTCTTCAAAACAGGCTCTGCCCACATGCACGTGAGCTGGGAGAGGCCCCTTCAGAGTGGCACGTCCTTCCTGCCCTCCACTCCTACAGCCCCAGCGCCAGAAGGAGGATGGAGCTCTGGGACTGGATGCCTCCCGGCCAGGTGCTCTCACCTGCTTACGTTGCCTCCAGTGCCCTAAACTGTGGGTCCAACACCTGAGTGCTAACTGGCTCCACCACTTTAAAGCTGTGTGAATCCTCCAGGTGGCTTCGCCCCTCTGAGCCTCGGCTTTCTCGCCTGCCCGATGGGGGTCACCGCAGGCCATCGCGCGGTTCTGAGGGTGCGCCTGGCCAGCCCTGAGCGCAGTGCCAGGTGTGCGCCGAGTTCCCGGGCCTTCTCCCACTCTTTGCTTCCATCCTCAGCATCAGTGTCTGCTCCTCCACTTCATGCCCAGCACGGCGCACAGGGCCCAGCATAGAGGGGGCATCAGGGGAATTTCTTTTTTTTAATTAAAGTGGTTCCATTTTCTTCTGCCTCGCCCTCTACCCTGGGGTTCTACAGAGCTAGAAATGCACTGGATTCTGCACATTGTCTTGGACGATGAATTAAGGAATATTTTCAGGTCTCAGAGATACACACCCAAAGAAAATGGAAGCAGTAGGAGTCTGGAGTCAAGTGTTCCCATTTCTAGCTTGGGTTCAAAATTCTAGCTCTGCCTCTTGCTAGCAAACTGACATTAGCAAGTCTCTCGTCTTCTTTTGCCTCAGTTTCTCAACAGCAGGGTTGGTCATGCTGACCCCCAAGGGTCCTTCCAGCTCTGACACGCCCTGGGGTCTCGCTCCTCCAAAAACATAGCAATATTACCATTATCCTTCTTCCTTTCTCACATCTTTCAATTCCTCCAGACCTAATCTTTTGCCTTCAAGGGAACATAGAAAGAAACAAGAAAATAAAATAAGAAGAAAAAGTATCAAAGAGCAAACTTTACACACACACAGAACCACCAGCAAAAACAGGCTGAGCGACTTCCTCCAGGGCTCCCCCATCTCTCCCGGAGGTCGGGGGCCAATGCTGGATTTCAGAGGAGTGATTCTTCTCCCTGATTGTGTTATCTGAAATGCATGCAGAACCTTGTTTAAACACTCATGCCTCAGCCTTCTCCAGAGATGTGCAGGTCTGGGATGGAGACCAGGTGATTTCCACATGACCCTACAGGGAAAACTACAGGACCTGCAGGAAATTAGCCAAGCCTGAAGTGAAAAGAAACCTCAGACCATTGTGCTGGGTCTGCAGACACCATGCCTTATTTAACAAGATATCCAGTTTGTTAGATCTGGAAAAATCCTTACAGATGCTCAAACTCACACCATCGTATTTAAAAGCTTTTTCTAATGGCATGTTTAAGGGTTTGACTATTTTTGTACTTTATTTAATGCAATTGTACTGTAATGTACCCTCTTTTTAAATTTTTATTATAGCAAAACATATAACATAAAATTTCCCATTTTACTTTCCCACCAAAAATGTATGAGGGGCCCAATTTCTATATATCCTTGTCAACACTTGTTTGTTTTTTTGTGTGTGTGGTGGTGGATTTTTTTTTGTTTTGTTT
>JAQZBX010027103.1:0-17658 GCA_029593785.1 Cabassous unicinctus
ATAAATGAGACCTCCTCAAAATTTTAAAAAAAAAAAAGTTTGTCAAAGGACTTCATAATGAAAGTGAAAAGAAAACCTACTCAATGGGAGAAAATATTTGAAAACCACTTATCCAATAAGGGTTTAATATCCAGAATTTATAAAGAAATCCTATAACTCAACAATAAAAAGAAAACAACCCAATTTTAAAAAGGGCAAAAAGAGGTGTGTTGGAGGTGGGGAAGAAAAAGGGCAAAAGATTTGAATAGACAGTTCTCCAAAGAGGTTATTCAAATGGCTAAAAAGTACATGAAAAGATGCTCAGCACTATTAGCCATTAGGGAAATGCAAATCAAAACCAGAATGAGATACGATTTCACACCCACTAGAATGACTACTATTAAAACGAAAACACACAGAAAATTAAAAGTGTTGGAGAGGATGCGGAAAAATGGGAATACTCATTCATTGCTGGTGAGAATGCAAAATGGTGCAGCCACTGTGGAAGATACTTTAGTAGTTCCTCAGAAATCTAAAAATAGAATTATCATATGATCTGAGAATCCCTCTACTACGTATATACCCCAAAGAACTGAAAGCATGGACTCAAACAGATATTTGCACACTGAAGTACATAGCAGCAATATTCACAACTGCCAAAGATCAAAGCAACCCAAGTGTCCATTAACCAAAAATGGATAAACAAAATGTTGTATGTACATACAGTGGAATATTATTCAGCATTATAAAGGAATGAAGCTCTTATTCATGCAACAACATGAATAAACCTTGAAGATATCATGTTGAATGAAATAAGCTAGACACAATAGGACAGATTTTTATTATCTCATTAATATGAAACAATTAGAATAAACAAACTCATATAGTCTGCTAGAATATAAGTTATCAGGGGCTGGGTTGGTGGTAGGGAATGGGGAGCATGGTAGTTTGAAGCTGTATGTACCCCAGAAAAAACTGTTCTTAAATCTAATCCATTCCTGTGGGTGTAAACCCATTGCAAGTGAGTTTTGTAAATGAGGTTGGTGAGGCTATTTCAATTAAGACATGATCCACCTCAATCAGAACGGGTCTTAATCCTCTTCCTGGAGTCCTTTATAAATGGAATGAATACAGAGAGAGAGAAAGGGACAAAGCCACAGAAGCAAGAAGATGAACTAAATGAAATCCAGAAGAGAAGGGAGACCAGCAGATGCCGCCATGAGCCTTGTCATGTGGCAGAGGAGCCATGTGTTACTGTCAGCTAGTCTTTGGGAAGAAAGCAATGTTTAGCAAAGAGTTCATACTAGGAGTCATGGAATTTAGCACAGATCTGTTAAATTGAATATTTTGGGGAAATGGTCCTAATTTTTATGATCTATTCCAAAGGGAGTAGCAATCTTAAGAATTTGGCTGTGGCACTGGCCAAGTGACTTTTGTTTAAGGGAAAAGAAAATTCCATGGGATTAGAAGCAAAGACACAAGTTCTTAATTGGGGCAGCAGAGCAGTACACAAACTACAGGAACTAGTTCAATAAGTATAGTGGACATCTGATATTTTATATATTAGCCTTTATTTCCTATTCTAATAGCTCTCAATGTGTAGCTCCTGAACTAGCAGCATCAAAATCACCCAGGGACTTGTTAAAAATGCATGTTATTGGGCACATTTCAAACCTACAAAACTTGAGGATGGGCCACTAGAACCTGTGATTTAACAAACCCTCCCAGTGATTCTGATGCACACCAAAGTGTGAGAATCACTGACCCAATCTTCTGATATGCTGATGGTAGGGAATCATCTTTGTTAACACAGTCCAGGTCTTTTGAATGTGTTGATCACACTTCATCTTTAATATTAGGGGTAAACGTGATGATCAGCATGACTAAATTGCAAGTCTTAATACTGGGGGTAAAAAAGAAGCAGTAATTGCAGTCAGAAAAGGGGCTGAAAATAAAGATAAACCCATAGGAAAGAAGATGCAAGTGATGGAGAGAGGCCTGAAAACAGAATTTCAGCCCCTGAATGGAGCTGTGTCTGAAACTTGAACTCTTAAGTTACATGAGCCAAAAATTCAATTTTATTAACCAAGTTTGAGTTGGGTTTTTATTATTTGCTATTGGAAGAATTAACTAATACAAACAAAATCCATAGGGAAAGCAGGTTCTCCAATGATTGAGACACCAAATATGAGTGGCAGAGGATGTAAGTGCAGCCAAAGTGTTAGCGGTTGGTCAGAGCAGATGCTTTATCAGAAATTGACACTAAGTGAAGGGAAGTCTTGGGGCTGCAATTGCAGTTTGAATACATAAATTTTTCAGTGCTTGATGCTTGCACGGATCAAGCTGGCTTAAATGGTCAGAGGTGGGAAAGACAGTTACCATTGTGCTTTCCCACAAAACTTCCCTGTGCTTGACTGTAAAAGATGCAATGTCAGGGGAATGGAACCCTTGCCCAATAAAGAATGTGGTTTTTTAGGTTTTTTTGTTTTGTTTTTTAATGATAAATAAATTCTTTGTGGAGTAGGGACATCATTTCTGTGTCCCCCTTGCTTTGGTAACCTATGAACCCAATATAATCAATAAAAATAATTTAAATTTTGCTACATTGAATGCAATTGCCATCTGTGGTGCAGAACAACCATGGTTGCCTCCACATTCAGAAGCCTATGACTTTGTTTGATGGGAAAATGATTCGGCCTATGTCAGGTTTACTGCTGGGGAAGTCACAGACACTGGCTGGGTGGTCATCTCCCAGTGTCCCCCCACACACACACTCTCCCACACCCTCACTTACCCTCATCCCTGCCTTCTTTTCTATTGGGTGCAGATATTTCATTCTGTTTCCATTTGCAGTTAGGGGAGATGTTAAGTCTAACGAAAAGGCCTGACCGTAGCAGGAACTAGCAGCTCCAGATGCTTATCAGGGCAGGAATTCTCAGAGGCAGGACCCTCTCCCCCTGTTACCCATAAATACTCAACACTAACAGCACAGGGTCTCTCCTCTCCGATGCAAAGTGAGGCCTTCAGAGTTGCCATCCACTGACCCTGACCTGAGTAGTTGGCCTCGCTGGGAGACTGGCCACGATGGGATCTCTTCCCCTGCTCTTTTGGAGACTTTGTGTTGTATACATAATAAAGGAGTTATTTGCCTAAAGTTTCTTTTGTGCCTGAGCCTGTGTTCCCAGGAAACACTATGTAGCAGCTTGCTCAACAGTTACCACATAACTGCTGAAATGGCAGGAGCAAATCTTAAAAAAAAAAAAAAAGAATCTTCATACTGAGATTAAATTTAAAAAAATTGGCTTCAGTGATGCTGAAGCAATATTTCAAATCTTTCAGGCACTTTGGAAAGTCTTCATTTGGCAGTTTTCACCAGATCTCAGCAGTGACACTTTCTGTAATCACTGAATTAACGGTTACAATATGGTCATTTCAAAGTGTTTTTTCTCTCTGGAAATGTGCTTTCCATTTAGTGATTAATAAGGGTTTTACATAATTTATTGCTAAGGATTATATTATTTTAACCATGTTTTGTTTTTATTTTTCAAATAAATTATTCCAGATATGCTGTAGTTTCAGGGAAGAGTAGGACAATTTAAAGAAGAGGTAAGCTTCTCTTTTGGCCTCTTCTCTGTTACAGATTTACTTTATTGTCTCTTTCATGATACACAGCACTGAGAAGAATGTTGTGCATCCCACATGTTTTCTTTTCAAATAACAGTAATATTAATTATAGCTTATACTTATAGCACACTTATGTGTACCACACTCTGCCAAATGTTTCTGCAGGCCTTCTCTCATTTAAATCCATGGCAATCCTGTGAAGTATGTATTATTATCCTACTTTTATTGATAAGGAAACTGAAGCATAGAGAGGCTAAGTAACTTACTCATGTAAGGAGTGAGTTAGGATTTGAATCCAGGCTGACAGGAGAGCTCATGTTCTTGACAAGTTGCATATGCTTTTCTAAATATATAAACACTTCAGCGGTAGAAATATAACTTGATTGTATGTCCCTTGAAGCAAGAGTCCAAGTCTGTTTTACTCATCATTTTTTCCTAGTGACTAGCTAGTGAGACAGTGTGTTTCATAAACAGTAACCGATAAACATTCAGGAATAGAGAAGATGTGTAAACATGATTGTATGGTGATATTAAGTATAGAACTGATTTTAGGATAGACCTAAATGATGCTGAATAATTCTTGTATATAACTATTAATTTTTGAAAGACATGATTTAAGGTATATGAAAAGTTCTATAACATTACATTTTGAAAATTTGTTTAATGTGGTACTCTGACCATAGATGTCTTGAAAGCTTATTTTTTCCCTGAGAATCTAATCTCTTGGGTGTACTGAAAAGCTACTGAATTGTAATTTGTAAGCTATTTAACCTGAATTACTACTCATGGTAGAAAGCATATCTATAGCATTCTTCTTAACAGGTAATCATTTCACTTCTGTAGAACATTTCAAGTGACAGGGAGCCCATTACTACCTAAGGCTACACTTCGCATTACTGAGCAACTTTATTTGTTTAGACAATTGTTTGAAATCTTTTCCTTGCAACTTCTTAGTTTAGTCCTCCAGAGCTACTCAGAGTGACTGGCTGGACAGACTTCCATGTTACAGGCTTTCAAATATTTGAAGGTAATAATCATGTCCCTCTACGTCTTTTGGGCTACAGGCTAAAAATCCCTGCAAGAACCCCTTCCACAGCCTTGGAAGGGGACTTTGTAATGTGTTTACACAGGAATATGTTTTATAAAATTGCAACAGTAAGACATTTAAATCTCAGTGAGCTAAGACTGCTCTGACTTTCCAGTCCTTAGGTCATAATGTCAGGTGGTTTTGGATTGACCACAAGCATTTTTGGATTTGGCTAGTTGAAGAGATCTGTCCAGTGATTTAGTGAGATATGCCTGTGTGGTTCATTGCCACTTCGGCAATGGTTAAACTACTGCTAGCTGTCCCCACATAGGAATGACTTCCAGGAATCTTTCTATATCTACTGCATCAATTCTCCTGGTACCCTGATTTGAGGACATTGAAAACAATCTTGTTAATGAGTCTTCTCAGTTCAAAGAGTATTTAAAATTAGTTAATGCTAAAAAAAAAAAAAAACTTGATCTGAAATCTTACAGTTCACATAAGAAAGAAACTATAGAGCAGTTTACAACAGTTAACAATAATCCTAAACGTTTATATGACATTAATAACGTGTTGTGGAACTAAAAAAAAAAGTGTTTCTAAGTAACAAACTACAATCAAGCATGCCAGAAGAGAGACTGAATTATCTTTTCTTTCCTCCATAAAAATATTACAAGACTGCCGTTATATGAAGAGGTGATCTAAAGGTACTCATTCCACAAATGTAAGGAAAAAACGTTGTATTTTTTAGGGGTGTATCAGGCATTTAATTAATGAAAATAGTACCTTTCTGAATTTTATGAAATTTGTCAGCTTTTCACCACTTGTGATCTTTCTCATTCTAAATTAATACTAAGTTTTGTACTTAGTTCTACATTTGTAAATTTGTAATTTTTTAAATGACAGCCCCCCCAAATGGTATAAGCTTTGGACTCCAGAAAATCCGAAGCCTGGAACCTCTCTGCTCTCAGACCCTTGGTGTGGCCTGATGAGATCTATTATAATTGGTTCCTTATGTCTTTTGATCTAATGCTCTATTTTCACTGATGCAGGCTGGATTCTATCAGTTTTCCTGGCAGTCTCATCACACTGATCAAAGATTTGCTGAATCCGAATCTTGAGGTTGAAAGCAACCTCTAAGGTCAACTAAACCAAAGTTTCCTAAGCTCAAAAACTCTTTTGATGCCCTTGCTAGGCAGTCATCAGCCCATGGTTGAATTCTTCCAGTGACAGGAAACCCATTATGTCCTGTGGAATCCATTCCATCTTTGAACAACTCAAAATTTCAGAAGGTTGGGACAGTGCTTCTTATTGGACTTGCCATAAAATTAAATCTATTTTTCTCAGATAAATTGCCTTTATCTATATCTCTCTCATTTTTTAAACAGCTTTTTTTGAGATATAATTCACATACCATGCCATTCACCCATTTAAGTATACAATTTAATGTTTCTTAGGGTTGTGCCATAATCACAACTCCATAATTTTAGAACATTTTTGCTCCCCATGAAACAATCACTGTTCTCATTAGCAGTCATTCCTTATTTCCTTTACCCAGCCTACCATCCAGCTCTAATCAACTGCTAATCTACTTTCTGTCTCTGTAGGTTTGCCTATTCTGGACATTTACTATAAATGGGATCATACAATATGTTGTCTTTTGTGACTAGCTTCTTGCACTTTGCATCTTGCTTTCCAGGTTCATCCTCTCTCATTTTGTCCTTTTTAACTTTTCTTTGTAAACTTAAATGTAGGACTCTACATTCATCACCATTAAATTTCATCTTTGTAATTATGATCAGTGTTTCAACCTGTCAAAATAGTTTTAACTTTCCAACATATCCTTCCAATAGTCATTCTTTTATTAATGATCTGTCCAGTGGCAGCTTGGTCAACTGGAAGAAAGAGAATAATAGTTACAGTAGTAACACTATTGAGCACTTACTGCATACCAAGCAAGGATTGGTTGATTTATAAGCATCATCTTATTTATATCATAACAACGCTAAGAGGTAATATTATCTCCAACCTATAAATTTAAAAAAATGAGTCTTAAACCAAGTAAATGACTTGCCAAAGTTCATGCAGAGGAAGAAGAGCTCTCTGGAAAACTCAATAAAACAGATATTGTGACCTTTAAAATACAGTTAAAGAAGGAAGTTTAGAAAGGTTAGATAACCTGTCTAAATTTACTTAGCTAGTGAGTGGCAGTATTTGCACTCAAATGTACCTAATACCAATTCCCCCAAGCTGCTGGACCACTTAGGTTGTAGAAGAGGTCAATTTTCCAAGAATGTTCTGGGGAGGACCATCAGGTGAGAAATCATCTGGAGTCCTCATAATACTTGCATTGTCTCATCCTGCTGCTGTAGTTGATCTCTTGAAGAGTTTTAGGTAAAAACAACCATCAGCATTGATTTATGAATATATGTATGAGTGTGTGGTATGTATTTAATCATCTAGCCATTTAGCTTATAATGGAGTGAATAAGTAAGATCTCAGTGATACATTTTGATTCCCAAGCTGGCAGTCATATGTGGAAAAATTCAGCCTACCACTGCCCAATCGTTTCCCTGTGTAAGCAAGTTAAAAACAACCAATCTAGGAATGTATTAACGTTCAAAAGAGAGTGTATCACTAAAGAGTCCTACTGATGGGAGGGTGGGACATGGAAAATATCATATTCTGGATTCCATGTTGAAGTCCTTTGTTCATAAGCCCATTTTAATACAAATAAAGTTCATTTAATCTGAACCTCAAAGTCGGATATGGAATGGGAAAGAAAGAAAGTGGTGTTAGATAAGGGCAACATGATATCTAAGGTGTATAGGTATGAGTTAGGAATAATCTGAGGCAGTTAGTCAGTCAGTCCTATTGAGCCAAGTATATCTGTGTGTTTAGTTATGTCAGCTTTAAGGTTTGTTAAATGACTCATTAGCCTAATTTTTTAAATAATGGAAACCTCAAATTACATAGTTACAGTACAGAAAAATGATTATAATCCATGACTTGCTAGCTATTATTACTGTTATCAGTAAAAATTAGTGATAATCATACTCAAACACTCTTTCTGGCATTGTTCATTTGTAAAGTGACTTTTAAATTATCTTAGGATAATTATCTTTGAGGTGTGAATCCTGGGGGAAATATATTCTCTATGGAATGTTGTTTTTTCAATCCCTACACAATTTTGTAAAACAATTATTTGGCATCTGTGCTTTGTCAAACAAACTGGCACCCTTGGCTTTTTTGAACGATGGCAGGTATCACTGTTGCCTCAGGTATCAGGTATTCTAGTTTGGTGGCTTAATTCTGTGCACTATGATCACCTCAGGGTGCTTTGTTTGGTTTGATTTTGTTTTAAATGACAGGGGTACACAAACTTTATCTCACCTATAACTTCATATCCCCCTTGCTCATCACAACTGGTTGGTTCTTATACCTAAGTCAGGTCCCATTTCAGAGATTTTAGATTTAAACATTGTTGAGCTTACGTAAAAAGAGATCTGCTCTGACCTCCCAAACCCTCCGGGTTTAGACAACTTGCCTTTAGACTTCCATTTCAGGGTCTTATGAAGTACAAAGGCTCTCCCATACTTTTGGTGAGTGTCTGTCGCTAACTTGCTTTTTCTGTTTCTCTGCCTGATTCCTTGTCACACCCATTCCAATATGAACTACATATATGTGTATACTCACTTCAAGGATTTCATGATTTTAGTATTTTTGTTGAAAATTTTGATCTTTAAGGGGATAGCCACAATATGGAGCTTTCATTATCTCACAAACCACTATCTCACTTTCCCTTCTCTGAACTTTGCTTCTCCAGAATAACAAATTCTTACACATTTTCAAAAATAGAACATTTCCCCCCCTGAATTCAGTCCCAGTGTTTTGCTTTCTCCCTAAATTAAGCTTCTTCTTAAAGAATTTCTTCCAAATACACACACAACACTCCCTAAAGATAAATCTGGCAAATGCAATTTCCCCCATCTCATGCATTGTCAACTGTGCTATTAAGTGCTAATGCTACATTCTCTGCTGTGTTATTTCCCAGAAAAGAATTTGGTGATAAAACTGAATCTGACCACTTTTCACCACTTCCACTCTTACCACCCTGGTCCCAACCACCATCACTTCTCTCCTAAGTTATTCCCATAACTTCCCATAAGTGGTCTCCCTGATTCCCCTCTTGATATTCTACTGGCTGCCCCTAACACTGCAGCCACAACTATCCTATTAAAACCTAAGTCACTACTCAGCTTACCACCTTAAAAACCATAGTGGTCTGAAACAGGGGTTCTTAACATTTTTTGCTCCACAGACCCTTTGCCAGTCAGGTGAAAACCATGGACCCCTTACGACATCCACACTATACTGTGTATTATTTAATAAGTATAACACACCTGCACCAACACATCCCCACAAGAATAATGTTTTTTTGAATTTCATTTCAAGCTCACGGACCCCTTGTTAAGAACCCTGGTCTAAAAGATGTTATACCTGTCCTCATCTCCTTCTACTTCTCCAACAATTCTTGGAGTGCTTCTATCTCAGGGTAGTTGTACTTCTTGTGACTTTTTTGTTTTGTTTTATTTTGTTTTCTTGGAGTGATTTTTCCCCAGGTTTATAGTTGGCTTGCTCCCTCACTTACACCAAATCTTTTCTCTCTGGGTCCTACCCTGGCCATTTTATTTAAAATTGCTTTCCCTTACCCCACACTGCCGATCCTTCTTTCTTGTTTTGTTTCCATAGCACTTTTGACCTTTCAACTTACCATATTATTTGTCTATCTTCTCAACCCTCCCACCCTATTCTTGCTCAGAATATAAGCTTAATGAGAACAGGATTTTTTAAAATTTGATGTATGCCCAGAATCTAGGATGGTTCTTGGTACACAATTGATGTTCAACAAATATTTATTAGATAAATATATAAATGAATAAATTATTGAGATTGATTTTATAGTTACCCTGGGATCTATCTTTAGGTCAGTGCATCAATAATATTTGATTAAGTACATAACTTTATTTTTCATTCAATCACTCTTTATTGAGTACAGGCACTAGGGACACCTTGGTGAACAGACACTTAATGTGTGATCATACAAATAAATAAATGAACATTTTAGTAAGATAAGTGCTTTGAAGCGAACAAACAGGGTACAGTAGTAGAGAATAGCAAGGAGGACCCACTTTAAATGGGTTAGCCTCTGTATGGAGGTGCCAATTAAACCAGACACTGAAAAATGAGGCGCTTGCCATGGAGAACTATAGCATGTGCAAATATCCTGATGTAGGAAGGCACATGTGAAAGACTGAAAGAAGGCCCTGTGAAGGGAGCGCATTGAAGAAGAGGAGGGCTGCATGAGATGAAAATGGAGAGCAAGAGGAAGTAAGGGGGTGGAGGAGATCACACAGGGTCTTGTAGATCTGAAACAAAGTTCAGCTTTTATTTTAAATGCACTGGGGTGTCACTGAAAAGGAGCAACGTAATCAAATTTTTAAAATGAAAATGACCACTTTGGCTTCTGAGTAGAAAATATATTGGAAGGACAAGAGTAGATACCATGTACATACTGCTCAAAAAAGATGAGACAGCCCAAACTTGTATAAAATAGAATCACAAGGGAGAGGGTATAGCTCAGTGGTTGAGCACTTGCTTTGTATGTACAAGGCCCTGGGTTCAATCCCCCGTATCTCCTAAAAAAAAGTTTAAAATAGAATCACAAACAAAAAGCATGTATATGTCCAAATGGCAAAAATAAATCATACTCCCTCTTTCTTTTTCTCTACTGTCTACTTCTCTGTAACTTCCAAATATTTAGTCATAATGTCTTAGTTTAAATGGGAAAAAATTCACATAATACACATGCACAAATACACATACACATAAACACAAAGATAAAGGAAAAGAACAGTTCAAAATGAAATGTTGGCCCTGCTCTAGTGGATTTGTAAAGTAATTAGTCTTATGACTGAGGTTTTTTAGAACAAAATTGCCATTGATATTAAATTTAAGTGACATTTGTTTTTGTGGGGTATCCAAAATAAAAACTCAGATTTAAATAATGCAAATATTGTTTTTGTAGTTTTTCATAACAAAAAAAACACATAAAAACAAGAAGTAAATAGTGGTATATGACAGAAATTCAGCAATAGTTAAAATATTTATCTTTTGCTCACAGATCTAAAGAATTTCAAGTTATTGAAATTAAAAAAGGGCATTAAATGTGAAAGAAATTAAACATGCTCTTTGCATCTGCTATCCATATGTTATGAAAAATAAAAAGTATATATTTTTATCTTTGAAAGTCTGTGCACGTGGGGAAATTCCAGAATGAAATGCAGAACTAGAGCTAGGTTTAAATTTTCTTAGTGTTTTGAAACCGAATACAGTACGAAGAGATGAAAATAGCCATAGAGTAAATGATGGAATTAATACTTATGCAATATAATGTTGCCTAGTGACAATTTGTGTGTGTGAGCCTTTTGCCTTCTGGAAACTATTTTCAAGGTTGATATAAGTCTGTGGGATATCCTGTGAAATGACTAAATAATTTCCTAGACCTAGAAAGTAGTCCAAAATGCCTACAATTATATTTTGTGGTTGTTCAAAAATGATTAATGATAGTTTTTAAAAAAATAAAATGTCAAATTATATCTTCTTTGCAAAAGTAGTCTTACTTTCCAAAATTTTCTCATAAATTCTCTTAAGCCCTCCTACAAACAACGAGTCTTTTCTATAATCTCCAGACTTGCTCAATAATGAAAGTAGGCTGAATTTAATGCTCTCCAGCTTACATCTCTCTTTCTGCCCCTAAAGCAATAAGATTCTCACAATCTTAGCTTCTGCCTTAAATGGTCTGTAGCTTAGAAATGTGTATACATAAATGCTTCCTATTTAGTAATTCACATGGACCCATATAATTTCTTTAAGATCGTTTTTGAGAAATTTACACAGATTTCAAATCATTCCTGGCCATTAAAGTTAATTTAATTGTCAATGATTTTCTTTATGTGGATATTGTTTTTGTTTCCTGATTCCCTCAGACACAACGAAGTCTTCTCTATGCTGAAATAATCCCTGGGAAAGAACTATACTGTCCATCTGAGCAATAAGATAGTATCAGCTTCCAGCGGGTTTGGCTGTGCTGTCTGTGTGTCTTTTTGATGCCAAGTTTAACAGCCCAGGGAGAAGTTAAATGTGAAATTTACTACCATGCATACCCTCAGAATGAACTGAAGGGGGCAATATTTACCAAGAAAATTCAGCAGGGTAGTACTTAGAAATAAACAGGAACATTTGAACATTATTTAAGATATAAACCATGTTATTTGCCAGCTGCCACCACCATTACAAAAGCACACACATACACGCATCCAATACATGAAGCAGAACTACTAAAGGGCTCAAAATTTCAAATGTTGTGGAATGTATTATCAAATATATTCATGGATTATAATAATACACAAGTTTGTTTTTGTCCAAAAAAGTCTACTCTATCACATCTGACTCAAGTTCAGCAAACTGTATTTGTGTTTCTACCAAACATGGTCTGTGGAAAGTCCCTCATATGAAAGACTCTGGTTGTTTTAGTGCATGTGATTTCACTGTTGAATTTGGTTAAAGTAGATGGATAGTAGAGATAAATCTGGCTCAGATTTACATCTTTTTTCTATTTCAGGTTTCTTCTTCTCCTTAGTAGGGGAAGGAGACAATTTAGTAATAAAATCATTTAAATTGTGCTACAAAAAGTAGTCACAAATTTGTATCTAAATGATGACAAGCATATCAAACATAGTTTATTACTTGGGAAAATATGTAATTGAATGAATGAGAGTTTGTGTTGTGCATGTACGCACATGCATATGAGTGTATCACCCCTGCATATAACATAGCACCTAATTTAATAAAATGAGAACAAACTAGCATCTGCACAGATGGGATTTTTGATTACCCTTGCCAAAAACAAAATAAAAATAAAAAAATCAAAATGTCTTATATAGGCAAATCGCTTCTAATTTTTTAAACACTAGTCATACCCCCTTAATATACCTGTTCCGGAAAGCTTGTGATTCTTCATCACTCCTCTCTTTCCCCATATAGCTTGGCTGCAGGAAAAAAATCCCTGTTGGTCCATTTCTGCTACTGAACTATTCATCTTATTTCCTAATCTAAAAGAAAACCCTTGGTTGGATTGTTTGAAGGACAGAGTTTAGGGAAGTTATTACTAGTTTTTGTCACTTTGGGGAGATCCTCAATAGCAATATTTTATACATACATAAAATTCTACATCAATGCAATTCTATATACACACAAACTAATATTACTATATAATAAATGAGATGTTTGACTATAGATAACTCTCTCCATAGCATAGTTTTCTTATTCTTAATGTGAGAAGGTTGGACTAAATTAGCATAGAAACGAATATTGAGAACCAATGCAATGCAATCAATTCAGAGACCAGGAATTGCAATAAGGAATGATTATTTGATTGGTCAAGGTCAAAGTGCTAATGAGAACCAGAGTCTGGGCTAGAACCCAGATGTCCAGATGCCTAGTCCACACTCCCTCCATCAGGAAAAACACACTGCCTTGCTTCTAGAATGAATCATGCTGTCCCACGATATTTGCTATCAGTCAAGCCCAACTGTTCAATTGTCATATTAATGACAAGGCACATACTCAGGCAGATGTTTACTAAGTCAGACTAAGGACACCAAAGATTCCATGCATGCATGAAATAAAATATTGTCTACCAGAAAGGGAAGAATTAAGAGAAAGCACAGAAAGGGAAGGAAAGAAGCATGGGAAAAGAAGACTCCAAGAAGTATAAGGGAAAGACATTGAGAGAGAATGGGGTAGGGGGCTGGATCCATGTATGCTTGCCAAAACCCAAACAAGAAAGGTTTCTGTAAGTTGCCAGGAACTCTCATTCTGCTTCCTTTCATTTAGTAGGTCCTTTTTAGAAACCTTGATTTCCTTTCCCCACTTTATTACTCTCTTCAAATGCCTACTCTTCATTCTCTTTCAGCCAAACAACTGTTCATTTCTATTACCTGATTTTATTTAATTACTAAATGTTAAAAATATGTTTCTACTGATTTCAAATTTAGAGGTTTCCATAACCTCCCTGAGACATTTTTATACAACTATTTATAATAAATTCTATAGTCATATAAATTAGCTGTTCATCATTAAAGGGACCCCAAATCTAAGACACATCCTCTACTCCCAACACCTTTTTTCCAATAACAGATTAGCCTGGAAATTCTTGTTCACACCTGGGATGCCCTGCTTAAGTCAATTCAGTGCTCTTATGTTGGAGGAATTAAGCTGGTTCAATACTAAGCTAAAATCAAGGCTACAAAATTTCTTATTATTTCAATGTGTTCAGTCATTAACCATGCTGATTTCGAAGACAGTGGTGAAGTACCAACCCCATCTCAATTCAAAACTATGGATGGATAAGTGTTTTTTGAGGCTTGATTACAATCTTTATATGATATAAAAGAAGAAGAATGCCTCTAGGAGAATGCACATGTGTCTCAAAGAACTGATGTTCTTTTCCAAAGATGATGCTACTGTTTGTGTCTGAATATGGTCAGAGTTCTTTCCACACTGTGTTATTAATGGAGTTAGTTCTTTCATTTACTCCTTCCATTGGTTTTTGCAACTCTTACTCTGAGATTCCTTTACAAAAGGAGCTTCAACCTCCTTATCCTAATTTGTGCACTTTCTGTTGTCAAGGCTGCTTTTTCAACTGCTCTGGTTCCCCAGCCATCCCTAAAAGCTGTTACAATGATTATAATTAGATTTTTAGTTTTCCCCCTATTCAGCACCATGACTATTAAATTCCCTATAACTACTCTTTCTCAGAAAACATACTGTTTTTGTCAGATATCTAAAAGAGATATTACTATTGTGAAATCATTACCGATTTCTTAAATGATCAGATGGAATTTTCTTGATTTCACATTTTGATGTCTTTATAAATGAAGTTAATGGATTTAAGAACCTGTCCTATAACAGAGAATGTCAGGTTATAATGACCATCTGTGAGCCTTTGGATTCATAACATCTACAAATACCTAACAACCCAACAATGCAGGCAGAAGAGCATTTGACTCTGACTGCAAAAGTTTGAATTATTGCAGATTATTATAATTATAGTACATTTAATCATGTGGGTATTTTCATGCAATCACTCCCTCACAAATAACTGCTTTCAACAAAATTATAAAGTTCACAAGTAACTAAAGTCTTTTCATAGATTTCTTTGTCTTCGTTTCTCTTGTATTGCTCTCCAGTGTAAATCATCCTTAAGGTCAACAGTAACTATGAAAACCTAGGGAGAAAGGATGATTTGAGAAAAAGGACCAATGAATTTTAGTTGAGTTCACATTGGTAGGTCTTTGGAAGAAAGGAAAAAATATGGAGCTAATGTATTTACTAGAATCTGACCACAGGCCAGATGTTTGAAACTAAGTTTTGAATTATTAATGGCAAAAGATTTTTCACAAATGTGCCTAATAGGAAAGAGTGGAAACAAGGCAATTTAGCAGTCTTTAGTGAAAACATATAAATATTTATTACCTTGATTGTGTCACATATGTCTTTTGAAAATAAATGCTTATGGGAGTATTTATAAAAGAGAAAAAAAACACATAGTATTAACCATTATAAATTCAAATACTTGTAGTTACTTTCTGTGAATTGGCAAAAGAACATATACTGCATTTATGACATCCCATGTGATATATATAATAAAATTTTGACTTTTTGAGCTATGACAGATTTGATGCAGAAATCTAAAACAATCATGGACCCAGCTTTCCATATGGAATCAAAGTATTGCATGAGTCTGAAACTGTACCTCTCCGGAATCCTCTGAAAGACAGCAGACCCTGATATGTTCTTTCCTTATACAGTACCAAACTGGGCCTTACACAACCCATTCCCAAGGCACATGTGACTTCATGTCAAACATCCTGGTTTCTATACCCTCAGTCTTTCCACCTAGCTGTATTGGCCCACATATGAACATAAAAGAATGATAATCATCTTTTATGAGACTAAGATTAACTCTCACCTAAGATTTAAGACTGAGATATTTACATGAAAACAAGCTTTGTGAAGACACCAAATACTGTGGAATTTAAAGTTTTCCCACCAAAAAAATGATGTATCTTTTTTCATTTAATATATAGACAAGCTTTGTAATCATCAAAAACATTTCCTTATCTCAATAACACTGATAATAATAAGCCATGGTACAAACTAACACTCTCAATCTGCTAACATGCGATTTTCATTTTCTTGGATGATATTAGGCCTGAATTCATATATTCTGCAATGTTATTTCCTTACCTGGAAATGAAACAACTGAAGTTGCCTTTGTACAAATTCCATAATGACTTAAAACTGTGTTCACAGACATCTGATCTTTTAGTTGAAAAGTGGTCACATTCACACATTTCTGTGGAATCCAGACTCGTTTGTGAGTAAATAGTCTGCCCTGAAAGGGAAAGTATTGACAGAGTGAGATAGTGAACAAAAGCAACATTCCATTTATACAGCAGAAGCCACAGGAAATTAGGAAGTAGGAAAACATGGCTTGGCAAAAGTTTTTACTTTAACAATAGCCATCATTTGTCTTTTGCATCTTAGTCGCCATATAACAATGACAAATATATATATTTAACTTAAGCTACCAATTAGACAGAAGATAGAATGAAAAAAACAATGAATTCTTTCAGACCATGTAATTTTAAGCTAATATATTATGCTGCAGGCTGGAAATGTAAAAAGCATCTTTTAAATCACATCATAAACGAATCATGTAGAGCAGTTTATTTTTCATTAGCAAGGTGAGGAAGCAGGGGGCCAAATAAATCAAAATGAACAAGGCAATAATTGTCTCTCCCATGATATCACCTTATGTGCAGAAGTAATGAAGGAAACATACAATTTAAAGGAGGAAATTTTTATTGGTGAACTCATTTTTATTTATAGAAAGAGAAACTTCTTCATGCCTCTGGGAAAGAGTGAGCCTATAATTTTATGTGAAAGGTACATTTTAAAAGGATACAAAGTTAGATTTATTAAGCAGGTCTGAGAAATACTAATAATTTACTCCAAAATAATGGAAGTGCAAGCAAATCCAAACATTAAAAAATAACTTCTGATCTAAACCCCAATGCTTGCAGAAATTAACATTCCATAAGTGGCATTGTTCTCAATATCTTTTAAATTACTAATAGTACAGATTTCACAGGAATATAATGACCATTAATGTAATAAATTTGTAGGATACACATTAGATTTCACAATATAATGACCATTAATGTAATAAATTATTTAGGATACACATTTCTAAAAGTGGACAATAGCACCTTTATAGGCAGTGAAATATCCAGAGTTCCAATATCTATTCCATAAGTCTGAGTAGGTAATATTACCTAGTGAGTGGCTCTCAGTGTTATACTGATATTTGTAATACTATAAAACAGTGACCAATAAAAAGTTTCATAAATCTCATGCTAAATGATGAGGACTTAGAAGAAACTTTTGTTTTTTCCTATATTCAGGGGAAAATGATCAAAGTCAAGACTTTGATAAACAGCAACCCACTCTGCCTCTCTTACAACTTGAGTTACTTCCACATAAAGGAATAACATACTTTTATTTAGAATCAGACCTAATTGGTTTTTTGCTTCCCTCTCAGACCAGAAGAGAGGCATAAAGGAGCAGCTCTATGGGAATGTGATGTGGCAAATGGGAAGTTGTATCATCTTTAAGAAATTTCATCCAAGGGTTGATGAGAACTTGCCAGAGAGAATCAAACCTAAGCATTTTTCTCCAGTTATACTCAGTGTTGATTCCCATAGGCACTGTCTAACATCTTGTGAAGAAATCTTGAAAATGTCTCCAGGTCAGTTGAAGTCCTAATTAGAAACAGGTGGTGCTGGGGAAGTCATGGACATACGCACAGCAGCCATCACCCAGCCCTTTACTTACCCCCA
>JAQZBX010027103.1:17758-28655 GCA_029593785.1 Cabassous unicinctus
CCCCCCCCCCCCCCGCAGCACAAACTTGTCCCTTATCTCCAAAGAAGTGTGGTGTTCAGCGCTGTCATCCATCAACCCTGACCCTAACATTTGGCCTCCGCAGGAGACTGGCCACAAAAGGTCTCTTTCTCTGCTCTTCTGGACCCTCTGTGCTGTGTACATGATAAAGGGGTCATTTGCTGAAAGTTTTTGTTGTGCCTGAGCTCAACTTATCATGCAGGAACTTTCTCCACAGGTGGGGGTTTCAATTCTTTTTGGTTGTGTTGTTTTGTCTTTAAAAAGAAAGTACACAAAATTTAGGTATTACTAGATGATGTCAAAGAGGAAGATTTTAGTCTTGGATCATGGCTTAGGTCACTATTTTGATGAACTACATGCAAAGGGCAAAATGTTTATTAGAAGTGAGAAGAACAGGTAATGCAGGAAGCTTATTGACTATACATAAAACTCTGATCATGTCACTTTCTTGGTTAAAAATTTTCATCAACTTTCCTATTCTTTTAGGATAAAGTTAAAAGTCTTCGCCTAGTAAATATTCAAGACTTTGTTTGACCTAGCCCCTAACTCATTGCATCTCTCAACAATCTGTACCTCACTCTTCTAAACCCAGCCAATTGCAAAGCATACACACTAAAACACACACACGGGCTACTAGCCACCTAAACATCCTATGATCCCCAGTGTGACTTGTTTTTTTCTTGTCTCTGAATCCCTGCAAAGTTCCCTATAATATAAACAAGCTTCTTCCTAACCTTTTCCTAGTGAAGGCAACCTTTCCTAAACTATTTCTCCCCAATCATATCTGGATCCAGTAACCATCCCTTTATGGAGCTCCAATAGCTTCCCAAGTTTAACTCACTTGCTGGGTTCAGCATACACTGTAATTAGTGCCCATTTACTACTTTGGATTTCCATCTAAATTCTTTAAGGGAAAAGACTGTGACCTAGTAGCTTTTGTCTTCATGGCATGGAATAAAGCATGTGGTCAATAAAAGTACATAGTTGTGGAATTGAGCAGAAATTTCAGTAGAAAATATTGAAAATGCATAGATAAAATGGAAATTGAGACAGAATTGGATATCACAGAATACTAGTAAAGAAGATCCCTAGAGACTCTAGAAGTCAATGAAAAAGTGGGTCAAATTTAATGTTTTTATACCAACACACAGTGTCTAGGAATTAAGAGAATTTAATCTATTAACACCAATTGGCAAATGTGACTTCATATATATATATATATATATATATATTGCCCTGGGCCAAGAGATGTTCATATATCCAGACCATATATTTAAATTTAAAAAAAATTTTTTACACAAAAATGTTATGCCCATGTAAAGTAGAAAGAAAATATTCTTGCACTTCTACATCCAAAAGAAGCCACTTGCTAGCCTTTTCTTTTTGCCCGCACGAAAATATTCCTTATTTGTTACATATATTTTGTTTTTAATTTAAAAAAAAAAAAAATTTAGAAGCTAATGCTATTTTGAGCACTTGAAAACAGATTTTTCTTGTTTAGCTATATATCATAAACATGTTTCCATATCAACAAAAGCATCTGCACCATACAAAAACAAAAGTTTATAGTTAATAATCTGAGGATTGAACCACCTGAAAAGAAGCATGTTTTGGGGCATGGGTTTGAAAGGTAGAGGACTAAATGGGATATCCTTGTGGAAGAATATTATAAACCACCCAATTGAAATGTATGTGAATGATTTCCTAAAAACTGACACCAAGGCAAACAATGTATTAGTAAAGTATTTATTTTCTAAAAGTACATCACCTAGATACTGCTGAAAGTGTGATCACTGTGTAGACCAGGGTTTTTCAAAGTGGGGTCTGTAGACCAACCTATAACAGAAAAATCGAGTTTGCTAAAAATGTAGTTTTCTAGCTCCATCCAAGCATACTAAACCAGAATTTCTGAGGAGTGGGCCTGGCTTCATAGCTTGTGACCTTTGCAGTCATTCAGGGTCCTGCCCTTAAAGGACCTTAGTTTAAAGTTCTCCTGTCACCATCTTGAAATTCTTAATAATTTTTGAGCAAGGACTTCTGCACTTGTATTTTTCCATGTGCTTTAATAATTATGTAGCTGGGCCCTGGGATGGAGCCCCAAGAAAACTGCATTTTAAATGATATTCCAGGTGACTTTGCCTCATGTATCTGCAGACCACATTGTGATACACACTCAAGATTGAGAATGATTGACTTTGAGGTAGGGAAGGGAAGGGAAGGGAAGAGGAGAGGCAGAAGAGGAGAGGGGAGGGGAGGGAAGGACGAGGGGAGTAAGGAAGGAGGAGGAAAGGGAGGGAGGGAGGGAGGGAAAGGAGGGAGGGAAAGGAGAGAAAGGGAGAAAATGTTAATCTACACATACTCTTTATCACCTAGAAAGAAGGGTCTATGGATGTGGAAGTAACAGAAACTGTGGGTGATGGTAACCATGTCATCTTTGAGTTCATCAAAGCCAAGGAGTAAGACTCAGAGAAAAGTCAAACACAGTACTTTTTTATTAAAGAACACTTTCCAAAGTTCTGGGATAGATGGGATTACACATTTGGTCAGAGTCTCTAAGGGGAGTACGGTCAGGAGAAATCAGATACTCTAAGTAATAATTCCAGTTTATTAATGAGGGACAAAAAAGGAAAATTTTTGTGGCTGTATAGGGAGTATCATCAACTCAGACATTCAAGGTTGAAAGGATGCAAGAATACCAAAGATGGAAAGAATCTGAAGTCTAAATGAGCATTTGAAAGATCTCAGGACAAAATAATAAGAGTCTTTAAATAGATAAAGAAGAATAAGAAAGGGATTCAAATGCAATCAAATCCCATTTCTGAGAACCACGTTAAAGAAGCTGATGAGATGCTCATAAAAATCTGAGGAATGAAGTTTTCTCTTGTCCAGACTGAGTACAACTTTCTCATAAAAGGGAGCACTGAATTCTAGCACAAACATTTGGGAACTTGAGTTTAAGAATCATTGCTACTCAGCTAGGGTAATTGCAAAAATTCAGACATAGTGCTGAAATCAGAGGAGGTACTTTATTGATTGTTTTAATTTCCTTATTACTAAAGCAAATACCATGCAACGGGGTTGGCTTAAACAATGGGAATTTATTGGTGCATGGTTTTGAGGCTAGAGAAGTCCCAAATCATGCATCATGAAGGCAATTATTTCTTCTCAAAGAAATCTGGGGCTGGCTGCCAGTAATCCTTGGTCCTTGGCTCTTCTGTCACAAAGCAATGCACATTGCAGCCTCTCCCTTCTCTTCCAGGTACCACTGACTTCCTACTTCTCACTATCCTGAGCTTCTATCTGTTTGAATTTCATGCTATTTATAAAGGACTCCAGTAATAAAATTAAGGCCCATCCTGACTGAGCTGGGCCATACTTTAAGAAACCTCATCAAAAGATCCTACCTACAACGGGTTCACATTCACAGTAATGGATTAAGTTTAAGACATGTTTTTCCAGGGTACATAGTTCCAAACCACCACATAGATTTTAACGAACTTTTAACTTTGTGCTCTTTAAAATACAAAGTGCTACCTAGGACTGCCCCAGATCAAAGACTGTAATGAGCTAGAGTGTTCCATAGCACCAAAAGCATTTAAATGCTTCACTATTGAGTTTTTCCAAATGAATGCTGACCGCATCAAGCTCACCTCAGAAATTTGTCTGAATGCCTGTTTATGCATCTTTAGTTTCCACACCATCGGTTATTAAGAAGTGTTGATCCCTGATCCCAAAACATCTACTCTATCATATATTCCACCCTTTGTCAGCTATGTTGCAGTACACCCTTGCTCAAAATAATTCACATTCCTCAAGGAAAGTCTACAATTTAAGACAAAAGGCATAATGTCATGCAAAAGAGTAGAGAGTAGATTTATTCATATGCTGTTTTGCTTCCTTTTTCTCCATCAAGGAAAATAATTTTCAAGCTGGCATATCTAAAACAAACATCATTAGAAGGGAATTGAAGTACAGGATAGGTGCAGAGATAATAAAGGAGTGCTTTATAGCTTTAAATTAATTCAAGCCTTCAGGCCCAGATAAATTATATCCCAGAATATTTAAATTTCTTGCAGATATGATCAAGGAACTACTGTTGTTAAACTGTAAGAAATCATAAAGAATAGGGAGGTCCCAGGAGTCTGGAGATGGGTAAATGTTATTGCTGTTTCTTAAAAGTGAGTGTATGTGTGTTGCAGGAGGGTGGGCAGTAAAGAGGCTGAGGGATGGATTCTGGATGTTATAAACAATGTGAGCCTCTGGCCAAATTCTTGAAGAATGGTAAAGCAATCTGTGACTAGGCCCCTCGAATGCAGGGAACCTGCCTATATACAAAACTGAATACTCAGGTTCCTTAAGAAGGTAGTCCTTAGTAGGTACCTAATATATATTTGCTGACTATTAACTGACTACTTAGAAAGGAAGGCTGTAATTGAAATCAGCATGGATTCACTGAGAGGTGCTTAAATCTTCTGAGCCCCAGTTGAGTACTAGTCAGGACAGGCCAAGTTATGCTGTGGAGACTACCCCACCATCTCAGCATCTTAAATCAGCAAGATTTCTTGTTCACACTTCATGTACACGTAGGTGGGCTCCATGTCATTCTCACCCCAGCACCCAGGCTGACAGAACAGCCACCACCTGAAGCACTGCTAATTGTGGAGGCAAAAAGAAAGAGACAGCCCTGTGTTTGGCACAGCCACACTTAGCGTTTCCACCTGAAAGGGATGCACTGCACCTCCACACACATTTGACTGGCTTAAGCAGGTCACTGTTACGGTTTCCTTCAAGAGCAGGGATGTGCAACCTACCAAGTACCCAGGAGGAAAACCGGAAATATCTGATTCAGAGTACCAGTTGTTCTACCTGTAAAAGAGCAATTATCACAGCCATTTGTAGGGGATGAGTTTCCCTTTATCATATTGTTCTTTACAAGAAATATCATAGCATTTATTTTTCTAAATCAATTTCATTCTGATGCTGAGTCCCCAGTTGCCAAGGAGTCCCCATTTGTCAAGGTGGTGAGAACTTTCATACTGTTTTTGGTAGGGTTTCATCTCTTTAGGGATACACAAAGTTTTCGGCCTTCCTTGAAAGCGAAGAAAGACCCTTTACTCTTCATTATATCATGGACACAGCTGAGAAATATATTGTCCAATCCTATGTGATACATTAGACAGTGGATTTTCCTTGCTATCACCATGCTTGACTGGGACATGGCTTTTCTAGAGCCAGGGTGGCATCTTTGCTGAGTCTAAAAGCCTTAGAACCAATTATTCAGCCTTTGATATGTTACTTGGCAGGGATCTCCTCTGAAATCCTGTCCCCTCCTTACTTTGCAGCACAAGCACATAATCCCCACCATTATACACATACACATTCTGCCATAGTCTTAGGGAATCTTTTATTCTCGTGGGTTCTGTCTATTTCTGCCTACCTACTTTATACCTCCCATCCCCTTCCAAAGACTGGTCTTTTGCCTATCCCACTCTGGAATGATCTAGCTTAATGCTTTAAATGGATTTTTTATTTCAAAAGGTGGAGCTACGAGGTTGTTCTCAGGCAACTTCTGATTCAGCCCTTGTAACATCGATACCCCTGAAGCAAGACAACACAGAAGCCTAAGTTCTTCTTAAGGGGAAGAAACACAGTGGAAACAAAATACAAGTTAGAGTTTCAATAAATTATCTTTAATAATATTTCAAGGAAATCTCTTTAATTTGTATGAATAAATGAAATATCAGTAGAATCAAATATGGTGGTTCACAGAGTTCACTTTCCCTAAGTTTTTATTATTATTATCAAATCATGTCTAATTAGCCATCTTTCCATATTTAAAGCATTTCTTCAATTGAGTATTTAGAGGATTATATAGTCAAGTTGCATCTTCTCTATGAGTTGGGAGAATAGCATCAGGTTGGTCAGACACAAGGTGGAATCTTACATCTGATTTCTATCTTCATTTTACAGTGAGGAATCATAATATATGAAAACTTCCTTTTAACAGCCAGAAATTGTACAACATTCCCTTTGATGAGCATTATTATGCAATTCTATTCCTGATTTTGTTTTACAGTTTCAATATTATAAAAAATAAACCAGTGGGGACCTATTTATTTATCACATAGTGAACTCTAATGAGCAATTATTTCTCATAACCCATCAGCTGACAATTCCATTAGGACTCCTTCAGTTTTATTCAAGTAATTGGAAATCACCTGCCCAGCAAAAATATTAAAATTTTATATGGCCCTTTGGCTTTTTTTTTTTTTTTTTTTTAACATTCCAGAGGTTTTTACACCTTAGGGCAATGCATCACAATAGCATTTAGGATGGATAAGAGGTATGTCTTTCTATGATAAAGTGAAAACTAGGTAATTAAGAAAGGGAAGATTGGGAAGGATTGGTGTGGGCAGTAGCTGACAGAAGGCTCATTCTCAGGCAGATTGGTTTTAGGAAAGAATATATTGAGGGTTTGAAAATTGATTCCTTAATTACCCATGCCCATAAGTCCTGGCAAAGGACCCCACTTGGAAGACCACAGCACTATACCAATGGAATCTTAAGTGCTTTCTTTAATGGAAAGCCCTGGCGTTTGTCATCTTAGTTTGGTTTCAGCGGGAACCCTGGAGCTCTTACGGATTAACTTGAGAGAAATGTTTAGCAATATGCTATGATGGCAGCCACTTAGGAAAGCTTAAATAAATTATTATTGAAGGGATTCCATTTGTTTTTCAAGTTTATTATACCTTTAATTCCATAGAGAAACTTGAAATCAAGATTGGCCTCACTTTGTTATCAGACTAAAGGATGACAAGCAATTTTGGTCTTAATACTCTGGGGAATAAGAGCCACAGATCTGTAAACCCTAAATCCTGACCAAAGCTTTCAACCCTGCACGTCACATCCAATTTCTTTCACTTGTTGAAAATGTCACCGACTCACTAAGCAAAATCAGAACCAATAAATAGTGAAGAAATATTTCATTTGATTCCTTTTTTAAAATGTTATTTTCTTTATTTATAATTCTTCAAGTTTGAGAGTCGTTGTTATCGATGGTAAATACAAAGGTTAAAAGAAAAAAAAATTATATTTTCTTTCTCTTCATAAGTTTGTCATTTGCTTTTTCCAGACCAAAGGTTCCTTTTATTTTCCTTCATGCTATTACTATAGACCTTAACCATAAACCAAATTTCAATATAAAATTCTAGAATTGTAGAATTGGAATAATAAGATATACACAAGAATACTCACTGCAGCATTGTTTGAAAACAATGCTGTAAACAATGGAACCTAGGAATGGGAATTTGTTATATTCCCATTATAATATATCCATACCACAAAAGACAGTGTAACTGTAATATGATATAGAAGTATAGATATTAATTTGGAAGGATGTTTACAAATATGAAAGAACACACTGTTGTGCAGAAGATATTATATGATCACATTTATGTCATTGAAACATTTGTATGCACATAGTTAATTTTAAAAGCATGGATGATTCCCAGGATACATTAGAAATTTTTAATAGCAGTTTTTTCCTGGGATTGGGATTGTGGAGCTGTTTGGGGAAAAGGTCACTTCCTCCTCCCCCCCGCCCCACATTCCACCTACTCTATGGTTATAATTGTGGATCAATACACATTTATTGTAAAATACCAAAGTACTTTTACCATTCCTCTATCATCTCATTGCTTCCATCAGGAGTTAATACACAGGTTTTAAATCTTACAGGCATGATATTCCTATTTTTAGTCAATCAGAAAATGTTCAGGACAATACATTTTAATATGTATTCAACTTTTACAGAATTTCTTTTAAGAAGATATTCACTATGTAATAAAACAGATGAGTAAATTGGAGCAAGGGGAAAGCAAGGACCAAAAAATGAATTAAATTTAAGGGTTAGTACACAAAAGTTCTTCTTAAACAGTTTGCTCCAGCTGTCAGAGGTGGGCTGTTGATAAGCTCTGGGCTTCTGTCCAAAAGAAATGGCTGAAAATGCTCAGTTTTAAGAATTATATAAGAGTATCCTAGTGCTAAGACAGAACAATTTCTACTCTTGTTTCTTTAAAATGACTTAGTCATTCTCAGTAACTATCATATTTCTTCATGAATGGAAAGCCAGAAAAGTGTCTAAGTTAGGCAGACCAAATCAAAGAATCATAAATTACCTCAAATTATTGAGTTTCTTCTCCAGAATGTGTAAACTATAGAAAAAAATTCAATTACATTTTTTAAAATTAAAAAGTAAATAATTTTGCTTCCCAACTTGTTTGACCAGAAAGAAGAAGGTATAGATAGTGGAAGACTTGTTAATACTAAACTAAAACCTAAAAATTACTTCTTTCCTAGAATACAATTGTAGGACTTTGAGCTACAAGAAATGAGGATATTTACATTGCACTGCCAAGATACTATACTACAGTATGTACTTTACTTTCATTAAGGAATTTAGGCCTCTTTGCCACCTAAATGCCAGCATTTTTTCTCCAGTTTCAACCCAAAGTTTCCTTTTTATTATCTGGCCATGATGAAAAGCAAAAGGCAAATCATATCAAATAAGTACAAAATTGTATAAGGAAATGTGAGATGTGTAGTGGTTAGTATAGCAAAACGCTCTTGTTTAAAGGTTAGTTCTTCCTTGTTTCAATTTAATTTCTTAACAAAAACATACTAAATCAGCCATTTCTTGTTCACTCAATTTTGGCTCCATTACTGTATGTCATTCCTTGTTGTTAGTTGCTATTTATTTAATTCTCTACACCTCTGCTCCCATGCTGTAAAGTAGGTATTCCAGCACTTACAGAAAGGGCCTTAAGCAAAATGAGAGATATCTTCAGTGCTCTGATTTATTTTCCTTTTGCTAAATATCTCTGCCATGGAAAAATTCACTCAAGTGTAATAGTGTATTACACTAGATGTATAGATAGAGCCTGTTACAGCTCAAAATAGGCCCAAGTCACTTCCTTTGAGATTTCTGTTATGAAGCAGGTGATGGAGGAGGAAGAGGAGAAATATTAAAATAGCATTAAAGAACTATGATATAGTTTCAATATTTTTATTTTTGAAATGAATGCTTTAAATAAAATTGCAATGTCTGTATTAAAACTACATTTGGAGATAACATCAAAAAATGTACGTTCGAGGCTGTTTGGGAACATGACATATGGGCTCAATGGCCCTCCTGCCATTTCATACCTATTCTTACACCTTCCCACATGTCTCAAGCCCTTCCTCACCCTCATCTCTACATCCAACTGCTATCTATATGCAGGAATTCTGCTGAGTTGTTTCAAAAGATAGATCAGGAGTTAATTGTTTTCCTGATGTTTCTGATATTGGAAATGTCATATAACCTCTGAGTTCTCACCTCATGGAGAAAACGTGCTCCTCTCCACATCTCTTCAAAACATTACAAGGACAGGTCCCGGCCCTGCCCTCGCCAACGGGTGCCGCAGTGCCTGCCCACCACTCTCCGCACCACTGCGCTGCGCAGAGCGTGCGGATCGCCCACTGCAGCCTGCGCGTGGCCTCCACGCCAGCAGCATCCTGCCCCAGTCGCCCTGGGGGCTAGAGGCGGGGCCAATCTACAGCTAAGCACCCACCAGGCTCTGGTCTTGGTGCAGAAATTCGCAGACAAGCGTGAATGGCTAATAACAGAAAATGGAACTGAACAATGGGAATCAGCAATTTTGCACAGGAAGCTTTGGGAGATGTTTATTGTAGTCTTCCCCAGGTTGGGGCAAAATTGAACAAACACGATGAATTTGGTGCTTTGGAAAATGTGAAAGCTGCTAGTGAACTTTATTCTCCTCTATCAGGAGAAGTAACAGAAATTAATGAAGCTCTTGCAGAGAATCCAGGACTTGTCAACAAATCCTGTTTGGAAGATGGTTGGCTGATCAAGATGACACTGAATAATCCTTCAGAACTTGATGAACTAATGAGTGAAGATGTATATGAGAAACACAAAAATCTATTGAGTGAATATAGAACCCCTCAATAAACTAGACTGAAACAATTTAATCCAGCAGTATTTTAAATTACTTGTGGATAGAGATTTATAATAGCAACTTTTAGCAATAGCAATAGAAAAACAGAAACTATTCGTTTCAACTATACCCCTTAACTTTCTAATGATAGCAGATAAACACAATATGCATTTTTTTCACAATATCCAGTGATTTAGACTAGGGTCTAGTTAGTATATTTAAAATTCATGAACTTATCTGAGGTAAAAACTACTGTTAAAAAATATGTAATTCAAGGGTAACATTGTAATCTTAAGCCTTATATAATAATATAACTATTGCTTACATCTATCTCTGGATATATTTAATGATATTTTCATTGGAAATAACTGGGCGTGAAGATAAGTTTTTGTTCGTTGTACAGTGTCAGATGAGGAACAATACTACTTAATTTTGCAATATACCATGTTTGCTGGTGCTATTTTCATACAATGAAGCAACAGCCTTGTAGCAAGTTAAGAAACTATTTAATAATGATAATAAAACATTCAACCTCTCCATTAAAAAAAAAACAACATTACAAGAACACATGAATAGGACATTGCCCAGTCAGGGAGTCAGAGAAGAAAAAGAAGCCAAGAGAGAAGTATATGAATGCCTGTGTGAATCTGTGTCATGGGTGCATTGTGGTAGAGATCTGTCTTAAAATTCCAGACTATTCTAGTATTTCAGTTGTTGAAAATCTAGAGAAAACAACATTTTAATCTATAATTTAATATTGCAAAATAAATTGCCAGTAGAACTTTTGGGGTACATGAGAAGTTGATTCTAAAGTTCATTTGGAAATATAAGCTAGAATGCAAAGGATATTTGGGGGAGGGTAGCAGAAAAAAAAAAAAAAA
>JAQZBX010027104.1:0-28558 GCA_029593785.1 Cabassous unicinctus
CTGCATCTTTTTCTTCTCCCCTTACAATCAGCCTGGCATGACTCACACTGTATAGGAGGATGCAGCTATGAGAGTGAATCATGGGGTGAGAAAAAGAAAGGATATATGCAACTTCTAGGAAGCTGCTGGGGCAGGGACCCAAACTTCTTCTAACCCCATCCCCCCACCTTCACCTCCAGGTCTCTGATTATCCCCCTTTTGCCTTTCTACCTCCACAGCATCTCACAAACTAAAACACCCAGAATTAAGGCTATGACTTTGCCTGCATCATCAGCCTTAGCCTTCCCTCACCCAAGGACTACCCCATTAGATTCACACTGGATGGGCTCCATTTCAATTTAACATCAGCCAGCCTGGCTCCTCCAGGCTCATTCCAGAGAGGAATTGAGAATAAGTCATGTTAGTCTCCTTCTTATACCTCTCCTCTCTGGAGAAGCTAAAAAAGCCAGGTGGTTGAGTGATCTACTGAGAGCTCTCTGAGTCTTTCCTCCCACTTTCTGTAGAAGCAGTCTCTATGTGAGCACTCCGCTCTCACATGAACCTGCCACAGTGAACTGCCTCTTGCACTTGCCCCTGACCCTCTCCCCCCACCCCCATCACAATTCTACCCCTGGCTCCCTGGCCTCAGACAGAGCCCCAGTCCCTGCGCTTCAAGGCATCCTGCCATGTGTCTCCCCCGCCCCCCCAAGAGTTGCCTCCTCCTATACAGTTCCTTCCAGTTCCTGCACATGTCTTTTTGTTACCTGGCATGTTTAAATCTTCTCTCTTTATCTATAGGCAAGCCCTCTTGCGGTTAGTCTTTAACATATGTTGTTTTATTTATTTTTATCATTATTTTTCCTTAATGAAGAGACTTGGTAATGTTTGCACAAACCTTTGATGCACTGAACCATTGAATAACAGCACGGAGCAGACGCTTTAGAGTTTTGATCTGAGATGTTTGAAACTGCCCCACCAACCATCTCCCCCATGCATCCTCCCCCTCCTTCTCTCTGCTCCATCTTCTCCCAATCAGTTGAATTGAAATGTTATCTGATCTGCCTGACTTACCCTGATTAGGAGCCCCTGTCTGACCCCCCTCCCATCAGCCTCTTGCCCCCACCCTGCTCTCCCCATAGTTCCCAGTTCAACTGCCCCTCTGCTTCCAAGATCACTAGGTTGTCTTTGTCTCATGATGTGTGTGTGTGTGTGTGTGTGTTTGTGTGTGTGTTCTACTTATTCCAGTAAATCCTCAGGTCATATAAACCTCAGATCACAGAAGTCAGTCTTCCTACTCATGTTCTGTGCCTCCCCAATACTCCCAATATTGCAGATTGTTAGAGCCCTACATTGTATGCCAGGTGCTCTTCAAGCCCATGAGTTACTCATATGTAAGGGCCAGAACCTCCGGGCCATGCGGTGCTCTGAACTGGGAGAAGTGGGGGGAGGGAAGGCAGGAAAGAAACAGCAGTGGTGAGCCCTGCCTTTGGAGGGCCTAGTGATGCAGACAGCAACACAGGTCCCTATGAAAGTATGTGTGAGGGACTCATAGCTCAGCGCAGGAGGCCACTGCAAGTTGCCCGTAAGCTGCTCCCTTCCATGCAGGGAGGACCTGTTGCAACCCCAGCGGCTCCTTGGCGGCTCTTGTTAACTTCAGCAAGGTCCGTATCTCACTTGACCCTCCATTTTCTCCCAGACTATCCATGTTTTTGAAAGAAAAAGCAAATACGTTTTCTAGGGTATAAAGTTTCTGCAGAAAAGCTGGCTAGGTTGGGAGGTAGAGAGTGGGGATCCTGGACAGGAAAGGAACATGAAATTGATCATGCAGACCCTTACATTTGCATGGCGGTTTTCTGTTGACAGTTCACTTTTGCATTTTTTATCTCTTATTAACTACCCTGTGAACTTGACAGAAAGAACTATTATCGCCAATTTTCGGATGCTAGAGGTGATGATGGAGACATTGCTTGTGGGGCAGGGGCCTGGCCCCAGTTCACTATCCACGCTGCTGGAATCCCTGCCTTCTGAACCCTAAGTGTCCTTTGAGAAACATAGAAATCTCCCGTGTCCCCTCCCGTGTACTCCCACCAGCCAGGATTTGTCCATACCTTTTTTTCTGCAATGTATATTTTAAATAACCATAGTGTGGTGGTGTTTTTTTTGTTTTTTTTTTATTCTCCTAAGTTAAAGAAAAGTATTTACTAGCCTACCTCAGAGATTCTGGTGCCCCTCCCTGCTCCCAGCCTCTTCTCCTCTCCCACTGAGATGCCCTTCACACTTCCAACCATCACGGGACCGACCAGATAGGGATTGAGTAATTGAGGGTGCAAAAATTGTATGGAAGAATTGTCAGGGATAAGATGGGGGCAGTGTGTGCGTGACTGGGAGCCAGAGGAGGTGTCCAGAGACCCTGAACACCTTTCTCCCCGCTCCCACACAACTAACATCTTGTGAACAAAAAGAACAAACGTGGTATCACCTGAGGCAGGAAGGCAGAGTGGGAGAGTCGGAAAGAGCCAGACTCAAAGTCACAAAACTGGGGAGCTCTTGAGTCCTGCTACTGCTTGTTGCAGAGTTCTTATACCAAATGTTTCCAAAATGCTGTAAGACTTGGTTTCCTCATCTGTCAAAGGGATTTGATGCCATTTATAGCACTGTGTCTTAAAGCTCAAATAAGGGCATCTACGTAGAAACCCTGTGTGAACTGTGAAGCACTGTAGAGTGGGAGAGGCTGTGGCACCCAAGCAAATGCCATTCTTTCCAAAACCACCTGCTGGAATAACTAGGAGGGCCTAGTCTCTAACCAAAACCATTTCGTTAGTCTAATTATAACTTGCTACCCACAGGCACTGTTAGAGCCCTCATTTCCTGGCTATGATTAGGGTCTTGGGGACAGTCAGCTAGTACAGCCAGACCAAAGGAAGCCAAGTTTATGGACCACTGCCCATAATTCTGAAGCCTCCATAGGCCTGTTCCAAAAGCACAGTTCTGGCATAACCCCACAACCAGATAACAACCTATGTGATGGCTGACAAGTTATGTGACCGATAACACATCTTCTCTCACCTGATAGGGTTCTGCGTTTAGGTTACCTGCAGCTTAGGGGTCTAGGCATTCCCTGACACAGGGAAGTTTACAGCTCCAGGATTTTCTTCCCAATCCCATGCGTTCCAAAAATCCTGCATCCCTGGGTCCTGCTCCAGGCCTCCCCATATTTTTCTAGTTTTAGTGTCATCATGAGACATATTCCCAGACATAGATTCAATTTGGAAGGAACCAACACTTCTAGCCTCAGAGGAAGCCGGGCGGGCTTTTCACCCATAACCCATCATCCTTGATTCTTTTAAACCTACAGAAATCGACTCTTAACTCCCTCATATCTGCCTTATTCATCCCAGCTGCCCTCCAAACATTCCCCACATGGAAGCTCATCTCCCCTCCACCTTCCCCTGAAAACTCCTTCTCTTTCTTCCTTGCCTTCACCAGGCCGTTCCCCTCCCTCTCCCACCTGTCCCAGGAAAGCATCACTCTTCCATTCCACAGCACTTGTCGTCCCCCCTCCCCTTCCATGTGTCAAGCACCAGTTTTCACTCAGGATAGATACATCAGTGGACAAAACAAAAAACCTGCCCTCGTGGGTTTGCAGTCTAGAGAAGAATATCAGCAACCAACAATGCAGTAAATATAGTAAATTAAGAAATTGTACCACATGTTAGAAGACGATAAATGCTTTGGGAAAAAAATAGTGCCAAGTAGGAGAGATCAGAGGTGCTGGGGAGCAGGGAAGACAAGTGCTCTTTTCAATAAGATGAGATTATCGAGAAGTGGACATTGGAACAAAGATGTGAAGGAGGTGGGAAGTTACCCATGCAGTTACCTGGGGACGGGCTTTCAAGGCAAAAGGAGTGTCCAGTGTGGCTGGAGCAGCTGAGCCGGGGAGAGGAGAGAGGGGATCAGAGAGGTACAAGGGACCAGATTCTGGCTCTTTCTCTGAGCAAGACGGGGAGGCCCTGGTGGCTTGAGCAGACGTGTCATGTGGTCTGAATGATGTGTTGAAAGGACGGCTCTGGCCAGCTGTTGGGAACGGTCTATAGGAGTCGGTAGTATAAGCAAGGTGACAAGTTAGTGAGTGAGTGCAGTAATCCAGGTGGGAGACGGTGGGAGCTCGGAACATGGTGGTGGCGGCAGAAGTGGGGGGACATGGTCAGACTCTCAGTCGGTTTTGAAAGTAGAACAGTGTTTCCTGACAGACTGGATATGGGTGTGGGAGAAAGAGGCGTCCAGATGACTGGGAGGCTTGGGTCTAAGCAGCAGAAGGATGCTGGGAGGCAGGGCACATTGGGTGAGAAAGACGAGGCGCTCGGGTTTGGGTGCGTCTGTCGGACATGCGAGTGGCGATGGCAGGGAGGCAAGTGGACACACAAGTCTGAGGCTCGGGTGTGGGGTCCTCAGCCTCCATGTGATACTCGTGAGATGGGGACGATCACTGAGGGAGGGAGGGAGAGAAGGGGACTGAGCCGGGGCTCTGGCATGAAGAGGTCAGGACGTCGCCTGCTCAGGGCGGCTTCCTGCTCAAATTTCTTTTCATTCCGGGAGATGCCTCTGAGCAGCTGCCAGATGTGACTAGAAGGAGATCAGAAGTCCCCAACATCGCATACTTATGCTGAAGTCTGCTTCGGTGTCCAAGCCTCAGCCAAGCGAGCTGTGCTTCTCTTCTCCATCCTGATGCACCACCTTGTTCTGAATCGGAGGCTTATCTTCCTCGGGGTACCCTGTGAGGGCAGAGTGCAAGGCCATGTCAATCAAAGAAAGCGTTCTGGCCTTCCTTTACTTTTTGCGTTGAAATTATACTTTCCAGAGGGAAACCTCAGAGATTTTACCCTTGTGGTTGTTAATGAAACTTCTTAGCGCATCAAAAATCGTTCCGTAATCCATCCCCAGTTGGAACCGATGTGGGTGCCTGGCCAGCAGCCTTTCCCAACACTCTTCTTTTCCATGCTGTATTTTAAAGTATATTGCACAATGGAAGGTGCCAAGAGGCCTGTATTCTTGCATAATGGAGCCACGGAAATATTTCCAAATTGTCCTGAGTTCTGTTTCTGGCACTATTAAGCCAGGTGACTTAGAACAAGTAACGCCATCCTCTGGGCCTCAGTTTCCCTGAATGCAAAATGAGGCGAGTGGGTTGAGATGGTCCCAGAGGGCCCTTCTGACACCAGCATGCCATGATTCTGAAATGGGCATTTTCAGATAGTTTGAGGCAGATGTTTTGTTGCCAGATTCTAGACTGGCATTTTCTCTAACAAAGCTCTCAAGGCCTCGTGGGGATCTGCTCATTTGGATTTGTTGTGGCCTCGGTGGAAATTCTGCAGAGAGGACCCGAGAGGGGCCCTTCAAGCAGAAAAGCCAACACAGAGATTGTGGGAGGGGAAAGGGCATTGGCCCTGAAGGGTTTGCTTAGGTGCCGGCGTGTTAGTCCACAGACGTGGCTAGGACAGACAAATAAAGTCAAGGAGCAGCGGTGCTCTTAGCAGACTTGGAGCGAAGTGGGGGCCGGGAGAATGAGGAAAATGACAAGGACAAGCAGAAGAGGAAGACAGGAGGATCCTCTCTGATGAACGAGTGCTGTAAATCAGGCTTCATTCGTGATTCAGTCCTCAGAATGTGTAGTCTCCACATGAGGAAACTGAGGCTCAGACAGGACAGTTTGCCAAAGGCCATACAGCTAAGAGCTGGCAAATCTGAGATTCAGATCCATTTCCATTGAAGAGTTGACCCCCGCATTCCCAAAGAGCCCCTTGACCAAATCCCTGGGTCAGGCTGACTGGGATATCACCAGGGGTGGGACTCAGTGAACCCTCGGTGGCTGTGTGGCCTGGACAGGGCTCTTACCTGAACTTCTCTAGGCTTGTTGAGGCTGCTGAGGTCTGGCCGAAGGAGGCCAAATGCCCTTGGAATGCTCAGATAGAAAGCAGCCTGCACACCCAGGAGGGATGTGTCTAGTTAGTGGGGCTCAGAGAGAAGGACAAAGGAAGTACAAAGCAACACCCGCTGCCCTTGCCCACTTGACATCTGCAGCTTGAGAACGGAAGCAGGAGGAGGGGACCTTGAGGAGGAGGCTGGTAACAATGGGGGAGTTGGTTGGCAGAGCTGCAGAGAGAGACGTCCGGGGGCAGGACCTCTGAGTCCAGGCTTCACTCCCCCGAGTTCCTGAAGCCAGTGGTACCCCTCCACCATTGACGCACAGGCCCACCTTCCAGGAACTGCCGCTCACTGGCTCCCCGTAGCTGTAATAAAGTGAGTTTGGCCTTGGGTCCTGGAACACTGGGGAAAGGCAGCAGCCCTGAGTCATCGAGGGAGCTGCTTGCTGCACAGCCACCCCCCTCGGAGCTGAGTCAGAGAAGTGGCCGCACAGCTCCAGTCTTGCTCCCACCCTCCGACCCACGGTGGGTGCGCGCGTGGGACAGCGGGCCTGGCTCTCCCTGAGGCTGCCTTTGTGCCCCTAACCAGCAGGCACGAGGCAGGCAAGGCTGAGCAGGCCTCCCACGGTTTGAGGAGGGTGGAGATGAAGAGGCTGTCAGAAAGTACATTTGTCCAAGAAGGCGAGGGCTGCACACAGCTTTGGAAACCATCTAGCCCAAGCCCGCACCCATTCATTCCACCAGCGTGCCCAGGGTACCTCCTTGAGGATAGTGCCTGGGGACATGGGAATTTTAGAGATGAGAACACAGAAAACCAGAGGCAGGCTTTCTAAAAGCAAAGCCGGCCCACATCCCAGACACCCAATCCTGTGGGTTTAAATCGTGTCGGCTTGCCAGGGACTGCCTGTGTGATGGTGGTTGGCGTGGCCTGAGCTAGTTCAAGGGTAGATGGATTAAATCGGGATCCGCGGTCTCAGGACAAGCCGGTGGGGGAAAGCTTGTCCTTGGCATCTCCCTGCACCTACGCTTCCCATTGCTGGATCCGCCTTCTCTTGCCTTTCGATCTACCTCCTCACCTCTTCCCACTTTCAGCACTGCCACCCACCCCTCCACCAAAACTAATGCCACCAAGGTGTCTTGTCTCCAAGTGAGGTGAGTCCAGTACACCAACACGTGTCAGGTGGTTGTAACTTGGTAAGCTCTTCCTCCAAAACTTCACTTGACTTTTAAAGAGAAGGTAAGGCTCGACTTAAAGGTTAACTAATGTAAGACTTTAGGGACCTGACACCTGAGTGGGGAAGATATTTTTAGGTGACTTCCCACCCTCCACTCTTCTAGTTGTTCCACAAAGGCCATTTTCCACTCTTCTTGGAAATAAAGCTGGCCCTCAAGAGGTTTAGCACTCGTTCCTGGAAGTGGGAAAAAGCATCTGACCATCAACATCCAACTGGGAGTGGAGGAGCCAGAAGCTCCCTAGGACTCTCTAGAGTGAGACCTGCTGTGTGGGCAGTGACCTGGTGGGATGGGCCTGATAAAGTGGACCCACACAGCAAATTTTCCCGAAAGCCTTTGCCATGAGAAGTATTCAGCAGGCTTGACCCAAAAGGTCCACGGGAGCCTGGTTTTGTAGGACATCCTGATTTGGGTTCTTAACCAACTGCATTAGATCACCTAAGAGTCTGACGCGGCTCTGACATGTCCAGGCTCCCCAAGCCCTCTGCCTTCGGACCAAGGGCAACTTGTTGTTGTTTTTTACTTCTGTGTCTTTCTTTCTCTTCCTTTATTTTTATCTTTTCAACACACGAACAACCCTTTCCCTTGCCCCCATTGCACAATTCTTTCCCTAAACTAAAAGCGTGGCAGGAAGCTGTCACAACACACCCCTTGGTTTGGCCAGACAGCCATCTGCGTCCTAGCCAGCATCTGGTACTTTAGTTCTTACAGGCTGAGCCAGCCTCTGCTGATGTATATGCCAGAAGGCCTCCAAAGCAAAGGGACCTAGAAGGTTCCATGAGCTGGTAGAGAAGTTGAGCCGAAGAGCTGTACCTCGAGCAGGCTCTAAAATGCCACCACCCCTGTTGACACCCATTCGCTCTTCTATTTACTGCTCCTACCATGAGAATCACCTGCTATTGTTTTGGCTGTTAAAAAAAAAAAAAAAACTCAAAAGAGGAGCCTCTCTCCCTCTCTCTCTGCCTCTAACAAATGGAATTCTTTGATGTTGTTAGCACTGCTGGACAAGCTGATTTCATTCTTTTATTCTTCATGGGGTTTTGTGTGCTTGTTTGTTTGAATGGCTGGATACTGGCTGTCCTTCCCTGGGAAAGATACAACCACCATGGCTATTTTGTAATCGGGCTTGTTGAGCGTGTGTTTCTGGCAGGTACCAGCGCCTGAGGAGCCATCATGATGCGAGGGAATTGCGCGGTGACTCTTGAGGCTTCGGCTGCTCCCAGCCACGTGAGCTGGCCCCTGAGCAGCTGGTAGTACAGGCTGGTCGGAACTGTCGCCCTTCCGTGTTCAGCACAGAAGGACAGGAAGAGCAAAGGAGAGCCAGGGACCAGTAGTCTGCATGCTCTGAGCTCTCCCATCAGTCCCCTTGGGGCCAAAGAGTCCTGGGGGGATTCTGAGTGGGGCATTTCAACCCAGTGCCTGTAGCTACAAAGATACTTGGAAGGGCCTGTCTCCTTCTAGCTGGAATTTCACTTTGGAGAAACAGATGAAAAGCATGGCTTTCCAATATGGTGGGTGGGTCTCCTCTTTCTTCTCTCCAGCCTCCCATCTTTTGGTTTTACCTTCATTTGTTCCCTGCCCCTTCCTTCCCAGTCCTTCTGCCTCCCTCATAATTCCTCTGTCTTCCTCTGCTTAACCCTCCTCCCTCACACATCCATTTCCATCTCTCCATCCACACCAGAACCAAAATGGAAATTCTACTTAAAAAATGTTTAGCACTACCCATAGTTCCTTCACTTGCTTCTAAATCTGAAAGCCGTTGACATTTGCCCTCAGCCACTTTATATACCAGTTGACTAGTGCTTATGTAAACCTTGCATCTCTCTTGGCAAGTAACTTCTCCATTCCACGTGAGAAGGCTTACAGTTTAAAACTTAATTTTGCTTTGGATTCCTTAAAGTTCCTTTCCCTGCTGCCATCTCTGGAAGCTCTGAGGTTCAGCATTTCCTGACTCCTCCACCTCTGTCCAGGGCCACACTTGAGTTCCTGGGATGTGCCATTCTCCTGGATGAAAGAGGAGAGAAAGAGAGTGGATGTAGCTCGGTGATTGAGCACCTATCCACATGTACGAGGTCCCAGGTTCAATCCCACGTACCTCCACAAAAAAAAGAGGAGAGAAGAGGACACTTGCTGGCTTCTGACCCTGAAGTCCCTAGAAGCCCCCATCTCCTTCCATTCTTGTTTCTCTCTGCACCAACCTGCTAACTCCTCACCTGTTAACTCTGGCATCTCACCAACCAAGCCCCAACCCCTCATGCTTCCACCACATGATGACACTGTCTCACTTGAACCAGCTGTCCTGTCTGGGTCATCAAATTGAAATGAGATTAGGGACCTTGGCGGCAGAGAAACCAAGCTTGGTTGGGGGTGCCGACTGGAATCTCCAGGGGAAAAAAAAGATCTCCAAAAATCTTTTCTTGGAAAGATTTCCACAAAAAGGCAAAGATTCGATAGCAGGGTAACTAGTAAAATACTCCCCTGCTCCCATGACAGTTTTTGGCCCCTATTGCAGAGGAATGTGGAATTCAGTGGCCCTCATATCATGGCGGTATCTAATGGCCACCATTGGGACTGGGCAGACTTTTTCTGTAGGGCCTATTTATGACTTACCCAAGAGCCTACCTTCCCTAGAGGAAATTAGAGATAATCTTTACCTCTCAAAGTTCACGTGTCAAGGTGGCTTATGATCCCTTCAAAATGCTCTCTAGTCATCTGAACTCGAGAATATTCCAGAAGATAATTTGGTTGGGTAGACCTACCTGTATATCTACTGCCCAGCTCCTAAATCCCTAATAGTCCTCAACCCCTAGCTACAAACACACATACAATAAAACCTCTTTTTTTATGGTTAATAACTACTTTTCAACTACCTTTTAATTCTCCATAGAGAAACACACTCCATTGATCCTCACATCCATTCTCTTGGGAAAATCCCCTCCATGTAAGAGTTTCATTCCCTGAGTTTCATCCCTCAGCATTGTATACACAGCCTGGAGAAGGTTCCCCCATGAAAAGAGTAGTGAGTACATTCCAGAAGCAAAGACTCTGTTCACTGAGACAATGCTTCTAGCTTGACCCTGAGCTTAATGCATAAACATTTCCAGAGAATGGCTCTTATTAGCTGCCCTGTGCTCCCTTCTATGGTCATTTCCAGTCATACCAAACAAAGGCAATCTGCATGAGTATACTGAAGTAAGGTAATTGGGTTTTCTTTACTATTTGCCCTTAGCCTGTTATCTGGAACCACTAGCAAGAACTCTTTCTGAAAATGTCCTACCTCTGTCTTAAATGTGGAATAATAACCTCATTTCCTTTATACAAATTGCATGAACAAGTTAAGCTAATTGCCCCCAATATCTTGAAACCCTTGAAAATTACCAGATAATTAGAAAACAAAGATGAAAGAATTGGCTGCTCAAATATTTACTCTGTCTACCATTAGTGGAGAGACAGTGCTATGTAAAAACTTGGCCAGGATGCTCTGGGGAGGTAAGCCGCTCTTGCTGGCTGCCCAGAGAAGGGGAAGGCAGGAAAGATCTCCAGACTCATGGGGCATCAGTCTTCAGGGAAACTTACTACCCCTTTCTTCTTCAGGAAAACTCCAGATGGAGAAGTATAAACTAACTAAAGGGAACTGGGAACAAACCAGGGTCAGAGGTTGATGGCCCAAGTCGTCCAGGCTACTAATTCTAAATTTAGGTCACTAGATAGAGCTGTTTCTAGGTAGTTCCTCAAGGCACTGTACGAGGTAATCAGAAGAGAGTGGTAAGCAGCACAAACATGGTCTTTGAGCCAAAAATGCTAGCTCAGGCCACCACCAGTGTCCAATTGCAACTGGCCCCATCTGCCTTGCTAGCACACCAGGGGATTTCACTTTCAGCTGGAAAAGGTGCCAAAGACTCAGAAAACTCCGTGGGTCCTTTGGGCCCTGCCAGAGTATCTGTAGACCATGAGTCCTCTGAGGGAAGGGCTGTGCTTATGCTTCTTCTTCTTGTTCCCACTTAGAAATCACCCAGTGATTGTTTTATTTTATTACTAAGCAGTTGGTACCATTTTCCCCAAGTCAAATGGCTGTTTTTGAGCCCAGGGAACTAAGTAAACATAGTTCCTCACATGAAAGCATGAGATGTTGAGAGGCAGCTCTCCTCCAGCAAGTCAGATGTGCCCTCTGAACAGCTTGGCTTAAGGCCGAAGAAACAATCTATGAGGCTCTTTGGAGAGTTCTTCCCACCTGGGCTGAGGAACCCCATGTAGGGATCCCGAAAGCCCCCACGCTCCCTCTCTCTACTGCCCCATAGCCCCTCCTGACTTCCTATCTCCTGTTATAGAGACATGTCATAAGGATCATTAAATTAATGCATAGTAATTAAAATAATAAAATATGATCAAGATGGTTAGAATGGACTTAAAGCAAAATCTTGGAGTACGGTGTGCTTTACATCAATGGGATCTTTTTTGTTTTTTTAATGTCATCTTAAAAGGAGCTATAAAGGACTAAAAAGCAGCACGAGGAAAGGCAAGCAAGACAAATATTTTTAAAATAGCAAATGAAGGGTTCTGAATGTTTAAAAGATAAAATTAAACAAACGGTTTAATTCTCTTAACGGCTAGGAGTGAGTTCATTCGGGCTCGTTGACCTGGGTGGCTTCTCTAAATTGTCTGCATTTTGGACCTGTTCAGGAAGGGATTGGTTCAGAAGATGTTCAAGCATTTTTTCCAGGGTGCCAAGAGTAAGGGACAGCTTTGGTGGTTTTCTGGGTGGATCCAAGCAGGGAGCAATGCCCAAGCCTCCTGGGAATGGTGCCTCTTGCCCTGGCAGTAGATGTAACGTGGATTTACCAATTGACCCTCCCCCTCCCTCCCCCACTGAAGTCCTAGAAACACAAACTCCTGACCCAGCCACGCAGAAGCACAGGCACTTGGCCAGCCTGAGGGCAGGAGGCCTGACATCGAGATTGACTACCGCACAGCATTAGGAAAGGTGTTCCGGTGCTTTGGCATGAAATTCCGTGTGTGTGCGTCTGTGTGTTTCTGTGTTCTAGCTCAGCCTGCTAGCCAAAAACTAGTGACCCCATGGCCTCCAGGCAAGTGGATTGACCCAGCAGCTGGTCATCCTTCTGAAGTAGAAACTAACATCTGAATATGTTCTGTAAATTACCAGAGGGAAGCATCCCTTTCCTTCTCCCTTCTCATCCCTGGCCTTACCCTATGTCTCCTCCAACACCATTCCCAAAAGAGGACATCCTTCCAATTTGCTATGGGGGAAAAAAAAAGAATTTGCTGAGAAATCTGTTACCAAAGAAGTATTTTCATTCTGCAAGCAAATGTCTAGTTATGCACACGTCTGTCCTCCAAAAATCCCATTACTAATGTTCCTTGTTCATACCTTAAAAACAGAAACACAAGGGCAACCATCTGAAAGCGGAAGGTAAAAGCAACATCATGACCTTCTAGAAAGAGTTAATAGCTCAGATGGTCAAGATCAGTCAGGGGCTGAGCTCTGTGAGCTTGAGCCCGAAAACTAGGGGTATCACCTTGGATATAGGCTCCAGAAACTGGAGGAGAGGGTTGACCCTGAGAGACTCACCTGAGGCCACGTTCCTCAAGTTCTACCCCAAAGGGAGTTCAGCAGCCAGACCCATGAGAACAGCTTCCCGGGGTGGTCAGTATAATGCCCTAAGTTGTATGCAGGACTTTCAAGTTTAAAAAGCAACTCCGGATTCGGTATTCCCTGCCGATGGCCAAGGTTCTCCATAGCTATAGAATAATGGCTAAACAGGGCCATCTCCCACCTAAGACTAAGCTTTGAGGACTAGCCTCTGGGTGGAGGAGGTGAGGGCCACCCCTTTGGGTTCATCTCTGTGATAAATAAAATTCAGTTTCCCATAAGCCTGAGGGACCACTGCCTTCGAGCTCCTTTGCTTAAATACGTGTGGACAAGGATAAGCCCTGTGCAGAGCCAAGGTCTTTCTCATTCAGCTGGCACTGCCCAGGGTAAGCTAAAGTGCATTAAGTGCAAACCCTCAAAGGTTTTCTTAGGCTACACAGTTAATTAAAAACAACAACAACAATAAAGCCTCTATCCACCAAATCCAGAAAACCTCATCTATTGTAGAAGTGAGTTATTTAATTCATGGCCAGAGATGGTCATGGGTAGAAGGCCTTTGGGTCTTGCTAGATGTAAGACCCACGTAAGCCTAGCTCACACTCGGGGATGTCCCGGAACCTTCCAGGCCTATGCTTTTGTATTTCTTTCACCTGTTTCCTTTTGCCCTCTCCTGCCACTGTGTTGCTCCTGTGTTAGCCAAGACCTAGAATACCAGGCATCTTCGTTGGAGACTCATTACAGCTTATCTCTATCTGCCTTTCTTTAAAGCCAGCTGAACATACCCAATGCTCTCCCTCTATGGTAAGACCGACCCTCCAGACCACGCTCCCAGCTTCTGTGACCCCTCTAACACCCCCCCACTCTTCCCCTCCCTGACCGCGGATTCTCTCGGAGCCCAGCCTTGCTCCCGTTGCATGTAGTCCCATGTCTGCCCCATGCCTTGCCTGCCTAGTCTCGTGAGCCGCGGACATGCTGTTTGTGTGATGGGGTTCCTTTACCTCCCCCAGCTCCCCTTTGGGTGACAATTCACTGTGATCCTGACTGTCTAATGAGCCACTGGGAGAGAATTGGACCCAAGGACCATTTCCTGTTAAACATCCCAGAGACTAGCAGGCCAAAGTCTCTAATTGTAATCCGATGTGGGAAATTGGCAGAGGGCACCTAGGAGGCCATGGGAAGGGCCTCCAGGGGAAGGAGGAAAAAGAGATGGTCTAGCGAGGAGACCGAAAGGCAGATGGACGACTTCCTAGTAATCATCAGTGTCTGTAACTACTGGCCACCCGTGTGTTCTGAGTTTTAAGGCTACATTGTTACCAAGGGCATGGTAGAATTCCCAGTCATTCCTGGAATTTTTCTAAATTTCTGACATGCTTTAAAATTAGGCTATACTTCCTTTTCTGCAGCAGGCTGGAAGAGGGAAAATGGACTAGCTTGTTTGGACCGTTCCCGAGGGAGGAGCCTACGGTTCGCTTTGATGAAACCATAAGGGATGTCACTCGGTTTGACCTTGGGTTCTCCTTGGAACAGCCCCCTCCTAAAGGAGGAGTCACACAGTTCAAAACTGGGCCAAGTGCACGTTTTGGGAAGGACCAGTGGGTTGATTCCTTGAGCCCCTGAAGTCAGCAGCCCGGAGCCAAGGTTGGGTCAGTTGGTGGTGGTCTCCAAAGCAGCCCGCCCCAGCCTTGTTGAAAGGCAGACAAGGGGAAAGCGCAGCACTGGCTGTTTCGCCCTGCTTGCCAGGGGTAGCCATTCGGATCTGCTTCCTCGTGGCATTGTCATTTCGTTTATTAGAGGAAACCATCGTGTCCAAATGGAGGCGTGTTTATTCTCCCTCTAGTGCAGTGTTGGGAAGTGGCAACAACCAGGGAGCGCTCTGAACCCCAGGGTGGAATTCAAACTACAGGCTTTGTTTTTTTGTTTTTTTTTTCAACTCATCGGTTCCATCTACCCCTGTGCAACAACTTCTCAAACTTTGACACTCCCAGCTGAACTTCCCCACCGAAGGTTGTTCTTTCTTTTTTCTCCATCCCCAAAATGGTGGAACGAACAGCTGTTATAAAACCCTAAGCGTCCTCTGCATCCTCCTCTGGGGAAACACAGCCTCCTCCTAAGGAGAGAAAATAAAATTGCAAGTAGGTACACAGATGATAGAAATGCAGAGCTTAAGAGCATCAAAGTCTTCCAAACACCTTGGCGGCGGTGGCCCAGGGGCAGGACAAGGACCCCTGCCCTGACCGCCCTCCCCAGGCCCTTTGCAGAGCCCCCGGGGCAGACCTCGGACACCCAGATGTCTACCCTCTGCTTGGAGGGGAGCAGGAACCCCAGGAGGAGCCGAGGCAGCTCTGGTTTTAAAATATAAGGAATATTTTGGCTCTTCTCCCATCTGCAGAGTCTGAGAACTGGGCGAGAGCCTCCTGGTGTGGTTTCCAGGCAGCCCTCCCCGGGTGGCGGAAGGCCGAGAGCACGTGTAGAGGCTGCCGCTCAATCTTCCTGACTGTCTGCAGGGGACCCCTCTGAGTAGGAGCGAGACGGGTGGCCTCTGAAGCCATCCGCCACGTCAGTGACGGTCACGGCAGGCCATGGGGTCGAGCCCGCCAGGACTCGGGACTAGCAGGAGTGTCAGGGGGTGCAAACAAGGTGTGAGTCAGGGAGGGTCTGACCAAATAAAGCCAAGGAGAAGTGAGGCGAGAGGAGTAGGAAGGGGCAAAGTGGGCCCCAGAGCCCCCCTACCTGGAGGGAGGCATAGATGGGAGCAGTAGCAGGAAACTGGGGGTCCATTCTCTCCCGGTGCCGACAGCAGGAGGGGCCACGGCGGGCTGGGTGAGCTGCACTGATCCTGGGGAAGGGGGCAAGGGGTCCCTTGTGGGTTACACCTGCCCGGCTCTCTGGGATCTGCACCCCGTGGCCGGTGTGGGCAGGAGGAGCGTCAAGGGGGGGTCCATTTATGTTGCTCTGAGTTCTACAGGTAAAGGATGGCAGGGGCAGCCTGTCCTGCCCCCTGAGCCCTGACCAGGGAAGCACCCAGGCCCCCAGGCTCCCCCAGGTCAACAGGCTGAGGGTGCACCTTCTACCTCACAGGCTGAGCCTGGGGTCCTCGGCCTCATTCCCTGTGCCCTCAGCCCCTTCCCCTGCAGGGCTTCCCCAGGATGTTGAGCCACTCAGAGCAGGACTCCTTGGCCCTGGGATTGCCAGGGGTGATCTCCCTCCAAGCGACTGTTTCCCCCTGCCTTACCCATTTCCCACATCCCCACCCAATCCCCCCAGCCTGGAGAGGCTTGGAGCCTCCTAGAGGGCCCCAGGGCAGAGGGGAGTAGAGGAAAACAGCTTTAGAGACTGAGAGGAAGGCAAGGGCTGCAAAGTAGCAGTCCCCCACCCCAGCACGATGCAACACCCCCACCCCTTCCCACGTAGCCAGTGGGAGCAGGAGGTGGCATGGAAGTGCTGTGGTCCACGGCAGCTGGGACACGGGATGCAGCCAGCTCTGACCCCGCGAGCTCTCAGCCCACCCACCTGGATGTTACCAACCTAGAGCCCTGGTGGAGAACCAGGTCCCATTCAGGATGCAGACCCCTCTGCCAAGCCAGGCAGGAGAGGGACTTGGGGCTGGGTGCACAGAGGACAGCCACCCTGGGCCTGGAAGATTCCAAAATCTGGAAGATTCCTTGGGCATCTTCTGTCGCTCCATCCAAGGGGATCAAAAACTAGGAATGAAGGGGAAGAGGGGAGATAGAAAGATAGGACCCGGGCTCAGGGGCCTGGGCACGGCTGGGCTCTGCAGCGGCCTCGGCGCCAGGTTGTCTACCCAGAAAAGCGGGCGCTGACCTCCCATCTGTGGGCCGGGGAGTGCGGGCATCAGGGCAGGGAAACTGGTGCAGCCAGCCCCCCACCCTCACCTGCCCCCACCCCACCGAGGGCTGCGTTTCTGAGAGCAGGGCCCACCCTCTCCGCGCCCTCCCCTCTCTGTCGCTGTCTTAACTGCTGCCTCGTTGCCAATGGATTCCAGAATGCAGAGGAGAACTCCCGCATCTCCATCACCTTCTTCCGCCTCTTCCGGGTCATGCGCCTGGTCAAGCTGCTGAGCCGCGGAGAGGGCATCCGCACCCTCCTGTGGACCTTCATCAAGTCCTTCCAGGTAGCCGGCGCTGCCCCCAGCCCGCGCACCGCCCCCCAGCCCATGCACTGCAGGGAGAAGCAGCCACCTCCTCCCCTGGGAGGCAGGAGGCGCCGGGGCTTCCCGCAGCTTCCACCTGGGGCGGGGAGCGAAGCGTCGCCCGAAGGGAGGTGGCACAGTGGGGGAATGGACGCCACTCTAGGATTCATTCCAACAGGGGATCAGTCCTTAGCCCGGTGACAGTGGCTTTGCCTCTCTGGCCTGGCTTTCCTCATTTCTAAAATGAGAGAGTCAGGCTGCATGTGTGGTTTCCCAAAGCAGGTTTCTGGATCCCCAAATTCCCCCAAAGTCAGGCTAGGGGAGGGCAAGAGGGAGGGGGAAGGCTGAAACTGTTCCGCTTTCTCCTCACATCTATTTCTCCGCAAGAATTTACTGGACAAAGGGCTTTTGTGGTATGGAACAAATTTGAAAAACATGGGCCCAATCATGTGATAACCTCCACAGCCCCTTCCGATCCGAGCATTTTTAGAATCTGGCTCTCGCCTTCCTCCAAATAGGCAGTTTGGCCATGTCCGCAGCCTGCACCTGTCTGGGTGCTTCGTCCCACCCTCCGGGACCCGAAGGTCACTCCCTCGAGTAGAGGGTCCTGGCGGAGGGGTCCAGGACTGCAGAACTACGTGATTCATTCTCTTTTCTCCGCCATCATTTTCCATCTGTAAAAAACAGAATAATCATTGCCCCTGGCCAGCTCTGAGGGGCATTATGTAAGATTGAAGTTGAAAAGAAGTAAAGCCCTGTTGGGTCACTTGAATTCCTTGAAGTTAAGTGGTGTAGCCATCCCTAAATATGGTTTCCAGCCTCTGACAGCAGGCCTCCCTCCTCCCACGGAAATGCCACTCTGACTTCCCAGGACAAGGAGACTGCCCCAGCTCTGAAGAGTGGCCTTTATGTCCCCAGCCCTGGCTGGTGCAGCCGCAGGATGGGGCAGGAGTCGGGCTCTGGTCCAAACTAGCCCATAGCTGTCGGGGCGGCCAGAGGAAAAGGGGCTCTGCCATCAGGCACCAGTCCTGCTTAGGGATCCATCCTGAAGACGTGCCCCTCCATGCGGCCTCCTGTCTGGAGTCCCGTTTTCCCAGGCTCTTTAAATGCCTGCTGGGCTGGCAGTCAAGGGCTCTGGGTTCTAGTCCAGCCTTACCCCAGTGTCCCAGGCTGCCTCCAGCTTGCGATGAGCTCTGCCGCGTGGAGGAGCCGGCTCTGCTCCTCTCTGCTCCTCCCCTCCAAGGCCCACCACTGACTGTCAGGTTAGGAGGGACGATGCACTGTAGGAACTGTGATTCCCATAGTGCCTCCGTGACCTTTCCCACTGCTAGAGAGGGAGGGACTCTCTCGTCCAGCCCCTTTTGAGGGAGTTCTGCTCACTCTGCACGGGTGCACGCTGGGAGCAGATGCAAGGTGCTGTCCAGATGCTCAAGGACTTACCATATAAATAGGTGGACAAGACACACACCCCAAAGCCACAACTGAATCTGGCTACCACCTCCCCAAGAATCCATATAACAAAATATTTAAATGTGTAGAACTGCATATGGTTGCATCAAAGGAAATAACACCAACCTATTTGGGGAAAGAAAGCTGGAAATGCATTTGTCCCAGGCCTCACACACACAGGAGTCTTACCCCCAGGAGGAGCAGGTGTCCCCCAAATCCCACCCTCCTCAGCCAGCATGGTGTCAGCTGGCGGGATCGGGGCGAGGGCTGCTCACAGGGCTGCTTGGTGACCCTCAGCCCCCTCTGGCCCCACAGCACTCGCACCAACTCTGAGCGACAGCGGGGCCTCCACGAGGCAGCGCCGCCCCCTCCCTCCCTGGTGCCCTCGGCTGGGCCCTCCAAGAACCCCTCATGGCCGCCCATTCAAGCTCCCCAAGCCCCCCTAGGCCCCCACATTTATTCCATCGCCTGCTAGATTTCTCACTCCTCCACCAGCCCTGCCTGCCCACCCCTAAGCCCTCGTGCGGCCCTGCACAACCCGGGGGGTACAGGACTGGGGCTGACCCCTGGGGTCCTAGAGCTGTGAAGGGCTATCCAGGCCCTGCCCTCCCAACCTGTCCCTGGGCTGAGAGGCGGCCACAGACTGGGGTGACTGTGAATTGAATTTGGGGCGTGAGGTCCTACCAGACAGAAAAGGCATCTGTGGGCGCACAGTGCCCCCTAGTGGTTTTACGAGCACTTGGCAAAGCTTTTCCTCAGGAGTCTGAGTGCTCAGCCTTCTTTCCACCCAGGCACCCTCATTCCCCACGATGCCCCTCCCCAAGAGAAGTGGCAGGGACTCTGGAACACTCAGTCATCCAGGCTGCCCAGAAGATAAAATCTTGAGTGAATAAAATGTATGGAATTCAATGATACCCAAAGTACAGTGCTAATAAACACTGAATCTGCATTGTCATTTAAACATGGCAAAGCCCCAAGAGGTACTTGTTACTGATCCCATTTTTCAGATGAGAAGACTGAGGCTTCGAAAGGTTAGGTCACATGCCTAGGCTCCCAGGGCTAGAATATGGCAGAAATAGGACTTGAGCCGCGATCTTTCTTTTACATTTCTTCATATTAAATGCTTCCATTGTAATCGTAATCCCTGCTCGTCACAACCTAGTGAAGCAAGGCAAAGCTGTGTAGGGAAGGGGCAGTACCTGCCTCCACCCACTCCTCCCCGAGGTAGCCACTGTTAGCTTGGTGCATATCCTTGCACGCCTTTCTCCTTGCTTATACAAATATATATACATAAGTGGGAAGCAGTTTTGTTTTGACTAAGGGAATATCACACCCTGCTTTTCCCAGTATACCACACTGCTTCTCGGACTAAAATGAGAAGTTAGTGCCCATTTCTCAGGCCTCTCTCCAGGTGCCCCCCACCCAAGCCAGCAGCCACTGCCAGCCGCAGGGGTGGCGGGGGACCTCACGGCCATCCCGTGTGCTTCCTTCCAGGCCCTGCCCTACGTGGCTCTTCTCATAGTCATGCTGTTCTTCATCTACGCTGTGATCGGGATGCAGGTGAGAAGAACTGCCCCACCGCTTTGCCCTCCTCTGCCTCCCACTTCCTCGCCCTGGTCCCCAGCATCACATTCCCTGCCGCCCTCCCTCTCCTCTCTCTTGCTCCGGATTGTCCCTCTCTCCCTCCACTTCCACCTTCCGAGGCCTGAAAATCACAGGAAAAGGCACTTCCCTGAAATGGTGGCCCAGGAGGCAGCAGGGTGAATGGCCAAAAGCAGGCTACACCCTCCGCACGGCCCCAGCCCCGAGCTCTGCTCTGGATGTGTGTGCACTCAGGAGAGGGACAGCCCCTTCCCAGGAAACAGCCGAACGTCTAAAGAGCATCCCCGTTGTCTAGGCCCCATGGCCCGAGGACCCAATGTGGTTTGAGAGAAACTAAAAACTGAGAGGGAGGGAGGAAGGGAGGGAGGGAGGGAGGGAGGGAAGGGATCTCTGCCCCCATCAAACATGCAGCATTTCCAGGGGCCTCACCTCACAGGAGCCCACTGCGCCTTCTCCTGCCCCAAACCCTGAGTCCTCTAGCCTCTCTTTAGGCTGAGCCCCCATCCCTCATCCCCAGCACCCCACATCGCCCCGGAGCTTTGCCTCAGCAGCTCCTTAAGATTCCCCCACGTGCTCCTTTGCAGAAAGGCCCAAAGTTTCACAGGCCAAGACCTCTTGAGATTCAAAGAGCCACCTCACACCTGAAAAGGGGGGAAAGGGGGCACTTTCAAGAGATGTATAGCTTGGAAAGGCCAGACAAAAAAGGAGACCTCTGATTTCAGGGGTGAATGAAACCTGCCCAAGCCCCTAGCTCTCATTCCGTATCGCTCCAAACTTCCAGAACTAACCTGGAGGGGAGTGAATGTAGCTCAAGTGGTTGGGCGCCCGCTTCCCATGTACGAGGTCTGGGTTTTGATCCCCAGTGCCTCCTGAAAACAAAACAAACAACAAACAAATGAAAAAACCACCTGCGGGGAGCCGGTGTGACTCAGTGGTTACGCGCTGGCTTCCCACATATGCGGTCCCGGGTTCAATCCCCAGACCCAGTACCTAAAAAAAAGAACTAAATTGCAAAGAGTGCTTGGGGATACAGAGCTGAAATGACAAAGACAAGCAGGCCAGGGAGCTCTCTGTGCCTGCTGGAAGCAGAGTCCCAGCGTCTGCCTGCACCGCTCTCGGCCCCCAGCTCCCCCGGGCCACAGGCACCTGTCCCGAGGACCTGTGGGCACTGTGCTTCCTACAGGTGTCCAGTGTGGGGAATCGGGATTGGCGGGAGGACAGGGCAGCAGGAGCCGGCCCCATGGTACTCTTGCAGGTGCCCCGTCCTCGGGGGGCTTGTCCGGACTATTACCTGTGCCAGGTCAGCCGTGACCCCTGACAAGGGTCCTGAACAGTGGGTGGGAACCAGGGTCCACTCTGTCCACAGCTCACTGAATCCCTCTTCTGTCCCTCTGCCAGGTGTTTGGGAAAATCGCCCTGAACGACACCACAGAGATCAACCGGAACAACAACTTTCAGACCTTTCCCCAGGCTGTGCTGCTCCTCTTCAGGTGGGTCTCTGTGGCCACAGGTGCCTCCCCACACCTGCATGGTGCCACCTCAGGCTCTGGCTGGATGGTGGGGGACGCTCACTCCAGGGGAGTGTGGAGGGGGCGAGCCGGCACTGGGTCTTCCGCCCCTGGCTGGGAAGTCAGCCATTTCATTATTATTTATAATAACTTTCCACCGAGTAACCCACTGGGCACAGGCAGACCAGCTGATAACCACCGGGGCATCAAAAGTTAAGGGTCGAAAGCCGGGAATCTGAATAGGCTCAAATCCAAGCCTGTGACATATTCCCTTTGCAACCTTGAGCCAGACGGCTCGCTCGCTGAGCCTCGGTTTCTTCGTGAGGTTGGTATCCGTATGGACCGCCTAGGGGGTCTCTGCCATTTGCCGTGTTGGGTGGCTGTGTCCACATGTACAGAGCTGCATCTCGTTGAAACCGAGGGTCTGCAGGTCCAAGACTGTCCGCGAGGCACCCTCGAGCCTTCAGACTCCTCGGAAGGCCCCCTGCCTCCAGGCCAGCTGTTTCTCAGCCTGCCCCTGAGTGAATCCCTGCTGCAACCACTTCTCACTTCTCATCTGACACACAACAATCCCCTCTGTTGTGCCTCGGCCTTCCATTCAACACTCCTCACCGCCTGGAGGTCAAGGACCCCCATCTGGTCCAGGGCTGGTGGGTGAACACTGGTCATGCCATCCCTGGACCAGGTGGCTTTAAAGTCCATTCTGGGGGAAGCAGATTTGGCTCAAGTGATTGAGCTTCCGCCTACCACATGCGAGGTCCCAGGTTCGGTTCCCAGTGCCTCCTGGAGAAGATGAGCAAGACAGCGCGAGCTGGCATGATGGGCACGCGTGACAGGCAGGAGAGGCGAGCTGACGCAACAAGGAGACACAAAGAGGAAAGACTATGAGAGACACAACAAAGCAGGGAGCTGAGGTGGCTCAAGTGATTGAGCGCCTCTCTCCCACATGGGAGGTCCCAGGTTCAGTTCCCGGTGCCTCCTAAAGAGAAGACAAGCAGACAGAGAGCACACAGCAAATGGACACAGAGAGCAGACAGCGAACACAAAACAACAGGGGGGTGGGGGCAATAAATAAAAATAAATCTTAAAAAAAAAAGTAAAAGAATAAATAAAGTCCCTTCTGGGTCAGATCTTCTCCATACTATGGCACTGGGAGAGGTGGAGCACCCTTTTCTATCCTGTGAGGTCCAGGGACCCTCTCTGTCAACAGCCTCACCTTCACCGTAGAATTCAACTGACCATGAAACAAGACCTGAGGAAAACATCCCAAATAAGTCAAGGCCTATGGAGGAAGTACGAGTGGTTCCAGGGATTCTCTATGCTCAAGGCCAGCAAATACAAGTTCCTGGAGGGGCCTGAGGTCACGGCCAGGCGCATTCCTCAGAAAGCAGTGTTTGGAAAGCTTTTGCTAATTCTCGGAAGCCAAAAGCAGCGGCGCTGGACATTAGGCTGGGCTTTGGGGTCTGAGCGGCAGAGCTGTGCCCCTCCAAGGAACCCCACCCTCGAAGAGAAGCTGCCTGCCCACCCCACCCAGCTTCCCGTCCGTCTTTCTCTCACCATCGCCAGAGAGAGGCTTCTGTGACCAGAACCTAATCCTCAGAGAGGTGAATCCTCAGCAAGAATCCACAAGTATCTGGGCAGGCACCGCACTCAACTAACAGATGAATGAACATATGAGGAGGGAAAAAGAATTAATAAAGCCAAAATATTTTAAAATAAATATAACTCATATCTTTAGAGAGATTAGAGCATATCACATCTGTTAATTAAAAAAAAAAAAAACAAAACAGCCCGTTATGAAAAAGAACAAATTAGAGAGATAACAGAGAAGAGAAAATGCAATGGGTGAAATTTTAAAAATCTTTTGAAAAGTAGATGGGCTGGATACAGCTGAAGGATGAAATAATTAATGATTTGAAAGATCAGACCAAGGGATTTTCTCGGAATGTGACCAAAAGGACAAAGAGATTGAAAATTTGAACCGAAAGTTAAGACACGGAAAATAGAGCCAGAAAATCCTATATGACTAGTAGAAATTCCAGACAAAAAGGACAGAAGGGATGGAGAGAATGAAATAAAGGAATAAACAAAGAAAATTTCAAATAAAGATTTCAAATGTATTAATAATCACTAAAAATTAAACAAGTTAAATGTCTATTAAAATCAGATAATCTGATGTTGCCTTTTTTTAAAAATCTAACTTTCTAGCCCAAGGGTTCTTAACCTTTTTTTGTTCCACAGACCCCTATGCCAGTCAGGTGAAAACCACGGAACCCTTACTAAGTCCACACTGTGCTTTGTATTATTTAATTAATATATCACCAACACGTCCCCACAAGAATTTTTTTTTTTTTTTTTAATTTCAATTCAAGTTCACGGACCCCTTGTTAAGAACCCTTGCTCTAGCCTATTTATAATAGCCACAATAGAACAAAATTAGTGAAAATAAAGGGATGGAAAAAGGTATACCAGGTAAATGCTAACAAAAAAGAAGTTTGTGTAGCAATTGTAATATCAGAAGAAATAGAATTCCAGGTGAAAAGCATCAAACAAGACAAAGAGGAGAATTTGATATTGATAAAAGATATGATCCATTGAGAATATGTAACAGACATAAACCATATGAGCTAAGAATACAGTTTGGACATTGATCAAACACCAAAAGAACTATAAGGAGAAACTGAAATCTTTAATACGGCTTCAGAAGATGAAAGATTAAATAGTCCAAAATAGAAGAAAGGGTAAAGAACATTTAAATAACACAATTTAAAACTTAATCTAGGGGGGCAGATGTGGCTCAAATGGTTGGGCATCCGTCTCCCATATGGAGGGACCTGGGTTCGATCCCCGGGACCTCCCAGTAAAAGAAAAAGAAAAATATAGAAGGTGTGCAGGCTGCCAGGCCCTGCCAAGCCACGCAGTAAGATGAGGCTGTAACAGGAGAGTGACACAAGGGAGAGCCAAGACGAGACTTACTGGGGGGAAAAAAAAACCTTAATCTCATAGATTTGTTCTCAATCAATGGCCAAAAAAAGACATTCATTTTAAACACCCAGAAACATTCACCAAAATTAGCCAAAATTTAAGTCATAGACTTTAACAAATTCTAAAAATTCTGACTTCAATACAGTAAAATTAGAAATAAACCAATAAAATAATAGTCCCTTCAAAATCAATACACTTAAAATTTTCAAGTCACTCTTCCATGAAAACTCAAAGCTGAAACTACAAAACTACTTAGAAATGAGGGAGTGGGAGCACTACCTTTCAGATTCATGAGCTACACTAGTCAATACCAAAAGAAAATTCAGAGCCTAAAATTAATTTGTTAAAAAATTACAGTACATAAACTATTAGAAAAAGAATAGCAAAATTACCCCCAAAGTATGAAGGAATGCATTTATAAAAATCAAAGGAGGGATTAATAAAACATAAAACAAGAGTAGATTTCATCATAAAGATGTCAGGATTCCCCAAATTAATGTATATTTTAATGCAGTTCCAGTAAAACTCTCAACAGGATTATTCATGGAACTTGGCAAGCTGATTTTAGCATGTCTATGGCGTAGAAAAGGGAAATGAATAGCCAAGACAATTCTGAAGAACAAGCTGGAAGGACTTACTCTGTGAGAGAGTAAGACTTATTATAAAACTGTAGTAATTAAGACCGTGGAGTACATTGTACCAAGACAGACAAATAAACCAATGGGATAGAATAAAAAGTTAAAAACCTAGGACAAGACCCATTCGTTTATGGAAATATAATTTATGTCAGAAGAGATCTTTCAAGATAGGTAAAGATATACTACTCAATAAATAGTATTAAGAAAACTGGTTACCTATAAAAAAAGAGAAAAGTATATTTCTGCTCATACCAAACACAAAAATAAATTCCAGATTAATGGATTATTGTGAAAGGAAAACTTTAAAACTTGTAGAGGAACATATAAAAGAATATCATTATGACCTAGAATAAGGGAAGGATTTTTTAAACAAGATGCAAAAAGCACAGAACATGGAGGAAAAATTATACATTTGGCCACGTTAAAGTTTAAAACTTGGATTCATCGACATATACCATAAATAAAGCCAAAAGACAAGCCACAGACTGGAAAAAATTTCTTGCAATGAATGTAACTGACAAAGGATTAATATAAAGAATATATAAAAAATCCTACAAATGAACAAAACAAACCAGCCATAAGCAAAACAGACAAAAATAGGAACATGCAATTCAGCATAAGATAGCATTGAAAGTCTCAAAGCACTAGTCATCAGAGAAATTCAGATTTAGAAACAATGGAATATCACTCTTCCAGGCCCAGGCTTCGGGGGGCTGCAGGTGAGGGTGCAGACATGGCCAAGTCCAAGAACCACATGGTGCACAACCACCCCCCAAAATGGCTCAGAAACAGCATCAAGAAGCCCCGATCACAAAGCTATGGATCTCTTAAGGGGGTGGACCCCAAGTTCTTAAGGAACATGCCAAGAAGCATAACAAGAAGGGCCAGGGGAAGCAGATGTGGCTCAAGCAATTGGGCTCCCGTCTACCATCTAGGAGTCCAAGGATCAATTTCCAGGGCTTCCTGGTGAAGGGCAAGCTGGCCCACATGGAGTGCTGGTCCACGTGGAGTGCTGACCCACGTGGAGTGGTGGCCCGCGCAGGAGAGCTGGCACAGCAAGATGATGTAACAAAAAGAGACACCAAAGGGAGACAATAAGAGACGCAGCAGACCAGGGAGCTGAGGTGGTGCAAGAGATTGAGCACCTCTCTCCACTCTGGAAGATCTCAGGATCGGTTCCCGGTGATGCCTAAAGAGAAGACACTCAGACAAAGAAGAACATGCAGATAGCAGACAGAGAGCGCAAAACAAAGGGGGGTGGGGGGATAAATAAATCTTAAAAAAGAAGAAGGAGAAGAAGGGCCTGAAGAAGGTGCAGCCAACAATGCCAAGACCACGAGCCCAACTGCAGAGGCCATCAAGGCCCTCGTGAAGGCCAAGGAGGTCAAGCCCAAGATCCCAAAGAGCTCAATCAGCTTGCCTACATTGCCCACCCCAGGCTTGGGAAGCTTTCTCATGTCCACATTGCCAAGGGTCTCAGATTCTCCCGACCAAAGGCCAAGGCCAAGGATCAAACCAAGGCCCAGGCTCTAGCTTAAGCCCCTGGTCAGGCTCCCAAAGGTGCCCAGGCCCCCTCGAAGGCTCCTGAGGCAGGAGCTGTCAAAAAAAAAAGGCAATGGAATATCATTTCACACCAGTCGTATGAGCCACATTTCTAAAAATCCACTAATACCCAACGTGGACCAGGCTGTGGAGCGGTGATCGTTGTCCTCCACCTGATGATAGGAGTGTATATCGGGCAAAGGCATGGCACAAACACGTGGAGCGCGAGCAATACCTAGTGAATGAAGACACGTGCCTTCAACCCAGCAATTCTACTTCTCAGCAGATTCCCCAGACATGGACCTGCACATTTATTGCAGCACTTTTTTGTAATAGCAGAAGGAGGGGGAGGGGAAGAGGGGAATGGCGGGAGGGGGAGAAGAGGTGGAAGAGGAAGAAGAAAAAAAGAAATACCCTAATTGTCCATTAACAGAAGGGTGGCATCTTTTAAATGGTATATTCATAGAGTATACTCCTAATACAGCAGTTAAAATGAATTGACCAGAGCTAAATATATCAAAATGGCTAAATCTCAGAAACCTAATGTGGTTTGCACAAAGAGCAAGACTACAGAAAAGGTAAAGTCTGTTACTATTTATATAAAGATTTAAAACATTCAAGATAATGCTCTAGATTTTCATGTTTAGCAAACTCACCAAAGCATTCAGGGAATCAGAAGCACCAGATTCAATTTAGCGTTCCCTTTAGAGGAGGAGGGTGGGGAAGGGGCTGGGGAGGCACCTGTCCGGGAGACCGACTCCAGGGGCATTGGGCCCTCCCGCCTCTCTCCGCCAGGTGTGCCACGGGGGAGGCCTGGCAGGACATCATGCTGGCCTGCTTGCCAGGCAAGAAGTGTGCCCCGGAGTCCGAGCCCAGCAACAGCACGGATGGGGAGACCAACTGTGGCAGCAGCTTCGCCGTCTTCTACTTCATCAGCTTCTACATGCTCTGTGCCTTCCTGGTAAGCCACAGGAAATGAGTGTGCAGTTTCAGGGCTGCTCCAAGCCCTGGAACTCAGCAGCTCGTGCTCAGGGCACCTCCAGCAGAGGAGCTGGCTTGGGAAGACTGAATTAGTGGGAACGTCCAAACACAGTGGGCTAAGAGCAGAAACCCCGAGCCAGAGCTCAGGAAGCCCATCCGGCATCTCTCTTGCCCATTCTTTGGCTCTTGTCACAATGGCATTGTCCCAGAGAGCAGAGGGGATGTGTGTGGAGGCCTGGGAGGAGCTTACGCTTTTTCGGTGCTTTGCCGAGAAGCGAAATGGAACTGCCCACCGTCCCCGCAGCCCTGCCCAGCAGCTGGGTGTGAGGGAAGCTGTGCAGTCGACACGTGGGTTCATCCCCACAACTCTGAGAGGAGCCCTGGGTATATACCCAGGAGACCCAAGTTCCAGAGCTGGTGTATAGAATGGTGATATCTGGCAGGTCTTTTAAAATGTTGGCTTTGGCCATGCATGGGCGCCAGCTGGCAAAGTGAATTCAGGTGGCAAGTGGGTCGGAAAGTCCTCTTCGAGCACCTCCCTGTCCTCTCTCTTCTCTGCAGATCATCAACCTCTTTGTAGCTGTCATCATGGACAACTTTGACTACCTGACAAGGGACTGGTCCATTCTTGGTCCTCACCATCTGGATGAATTTAAAAGAATCTGGGCAGAGTATGACCCTGAAGCCAAGTAAGTTCCCAAAGGGAAATCCTGGCTTCCCAAGCCAAGTGAGGGGATTGAGTGGCCCTACTTGTAGAAGTGCTAGAAGGGTCAACGCTGGGAATCACTGACTTGGCCCAGACCCCAGGGCTAAGGGTCAAGGGCCAGAACTAGTAGTCCCAGCACCTTTGGCCAAATCAAGGACCATATCTGTTGAATAGAACAGGAGACTTTCGTTTCAGTAATAACTGAAGAGTCAAGTTAGGGCATCTGGGGTCAAGTCATAGCTTTTTTTTTTTTTTT
>JAQZBX010027105.1:0-28553 GCA_029593785.1 Cabassous unicinctus
TCCAATATAGCATCGCTACTCCAGCTCCTTTTTGGTTACTATTTGCATGGAATACCTTTTTCCAACCTTTCACTTTTAACCTGATGGTATCCTTACATCTGAGGTGGGTCTCTTGTAGATAACATATAGACAGATCATATTTTTTTAATCCATTCCATCAGCCTATATCTTTTGATAGGGGAATTCAATCCATTAATAGTCAATGTTATTACTGTAAAGGCATCACTTACTTCATCCATTCTGTCCTTTGGCTCTTTGTTGTCTTATCATTCTAATGTTTGTCTTCTTATCCTTTAGTTTACTCTTCCTAATAATATTCATTTCTAAACTCTTCTCCAAATCTCTTGCCCTTGTTTTTCCTTTCAGGCTGTATCACCCCATTTAGCATCTTTTGCAAATGTGTTCTTTTGGTATCATATTCTATCATTTTTCTATGGCTGTGAAGACTTTGAACTCACCCTCATTTTTGAAGGACAGTTTTGCCATATACAGAATTCTTGGCTAGCAGTTTTTCTCTTCAAGTAACTTAAATATATCATACCATTTTCTTCTATCTTTCATGATTTCTGATGAGAGGTCAGCACTTAATCTTATTGAATTCCCCTTGTATGTGATGCTTTACTTTTCTCTTATTGCTTTCAGAATTCTCTCTTTATTTCTGATATTTTTCTTTAAGAATATTAGATGTATCAGGGTAGGTCTATTCAGATTCATTCCCTTTAGAGTGCATTGTCCTTCTTGGATATTGATATTTATGTCCTTCATAAGTGTTAGGAAGTTTTCAGTCATTATTTCCTCAAATATTCTCTCTGCCCCTTTTCAATTCTATTCTCCTTCTGGGACACCAATAATGCAAATATTTGTGTGTTGTGTGTTGTCATTCAATTCCCTGAGACTCTGCTCCATTTTTCCCATTCTCTTCTCTTCTCTGTCTTTTCCAGGTCAGATGTTCTGTTCAAAATCACTAATTCTGTCTCCAAGCAATTCAGATCTGCCCTTATGTGACTCATGTATTTTCAATCTAATCCATGGTGTCTTTCATTCTCATAAGATCTGTTACTATTCTTTGCAGGCTTTCAAATTGTTCTTTATGCTCACCCAATATTTTCTTAATAGCCTTTATTTCTTTAGTCATATTGTCTTTAAATTCTTTGAAGTGATACAAGAATTGTGTGATTCTCACTGATTAATTGTCTTAAATCCCGTATCTCTTCAGGATAATTTTTTTGTTCCTTTGGCTGAAACATGTTTTCCTGTTTCCTAGAATTGCTTGTAATTTTTTGAAGAGTTATTTATTTAGTTAGTTCTCCCCCTCCCACCTCATTGTTTTGCACTCATTGTTTGCTCTCTGTATGTTCTTCTGTGTCTGTTTGTCTTCTCTTTAGGTGGCACCAGGAATGGATCCTGGGACTTTCTGGAGTGGAGAGAAGTGCTGAATCTCTTGTGCCACCTCAGCTCCCTGGTCTGCTACATCTCCTATTGTTTCTCTTTTATGTCTCTTTTTTGTTGTGTCATCTTGCTGTGCCAACTCTGCACAGGCCAGCACTTCATGCAGACCAGCACGCCTGCGTGGGCCAGCACTCCTGCATGGGTCAGCATTCCGCGTGGGCCAGCTCGCCACATGGGCCAGCTTGCCTTTCACAATGAGGCTCTGGGAGTTGAACCCTGGACCTCCTATATGGTAGATAGGAGCCCAATCCCTTGAGCCACAATCCACTTCCCTCACTTGTAACTTTTTGCTGACATCTAGGCATCTGAATATGTTAGTGAATTTACTCTGAAGGCCAATATCTCTCTTTTTCTTGTTGTTTATTCCACAGCTCTTCTTTTGATATTTGGTTCAGTTTATTACCAGTTTTAAAATTGTCCAGCTTATGTTTTCAAAATTGGGACAGGGAGTCACTAGTTGGCTGCAGGTTTTCTCCTAGGGTTTAAATACAGAGAAGCAGTTTTTGTCCATGCAATTTCCAGACCACCAGCAAATGGCACTTGTTAGCGCACCTTCTCACAGGAAAGTCTGGGCTTTCCTGTGTTCCTGTGTTGAATCAAAGCAGGCTCTACTGGCTGAATTCACTGAAGGAAAGAATGGTGACATCCCCTCCCTTTTCCCTTGAAACGGCTGACAGGGAAGAAGATATTTGTTCCCCTCTCAGGTAGCTGCAGTGAGTGGTGTTTTACTCCAGCTTAATATCTTGGAATTGGTAGAGGGGGGCCCTTCCTGGCTATTATGGTGGCTTGGTAACTCAGGTTTATCATTTGGGTTTCTTGGTCTGTCTGTCCCTCACCCTCATGGGAGTTGTGTAGCACTGTCCTAGTGTGCTGACCCCAAAAGCAGGTCCCTCAGACAGCTTTTGGTTCTTTCTCTATTGATTTTGTGAGAGCATTCATCTCTGCCTGTTAGTCTGTCACCATCTTCCCACCACCCCTTTACTTTTGATGACCATTTGGGTTGTTTACAGTTTGAAACTATTGTCAAAATCGCATCTCTTCTTGTAAATGTCCTTTTATGAAAATATGAATGCTTTTCTGTTGAGTATACACTTAATAGTAGAAGAGCTGGGTCATTCAGTTTTAGTAAAGTTGCCAAATATTTTTTCAAAGTTTTTGCACCTATTTGCATTATCTGCAGTATTAAATAAAATAAGATGTCCCCCTACATTGGATATTGCCAGTAGTGAATCTTTTCTGAGAAAGAATTTTCCAACACACACTTACACACAACAAAATTAGACTCAGGGGCTTTCCAAGAAACTGGGATGTACCTTAGAGAAATGCAATTAAACAATACCTGGTGTTAAGCCAGTTATGGTCCAGTAGAGATAGCTTATCTGAATGGACAAACATATCATATTAATCAATGTATATCTGTACCTGGTTTTGCAAGATGCTCCAATATAATTTAAAAAATTGATGCTTGTCAAACATTTCCTGTAAAAATGCTAAAAAATGGAAACTTAGCCAATCAGAAATACATAACTTAGGATGAGGGCTTTCCAACGGGAATAGCCCAATTAAGGCCATTCAGTTTATATATACAATCAGAATATTTCCTAACTTGCTTCTGCTTTTGCTTTCCTTTTCCATCCCTGTGGTGGCACTCCTTTCCACGTGTGATTTGGATGATACAGAATTCATGAACCATAAATTGCTAGAGTAAATGCCCATAAATTATACCTTATCTAATATTTCATTTTAACAGTAGTCTTCGCAGGTTCTGGTTGTTCTACATCCTTGCCAAAACTAAGTTGTTTTATTTGGATGTTGTGTTGTTGTTTTACTATTTGCCATTTCATTGGGTGCTTAGAGGTATTACATCATAGTTTTGTATCACCTAATTTTGCTATCATCTCTTCCCAATCTATCCCTCATTCTCTGCACTTAATCCTTTAAGGGCCTTACTTCTGTTTCCTGTACTCTCTAGACTCATGCACCTATATCTTCAGTCTTGCCTGCTGCTCATCATTTGCATCTCCACTGCAATATTGTCTTCTTAGTTATGCCTTCTGTGTTCACACAGGCCAAAACAGTACTTCGCCAGTTATTCTTTTTCATCATTCCCAATATGATTTTCTTCATGGTACTTATTAGTATGCAATTTATTCAGTTATTTCTTCACCAGTTTATTGTCTAATTTTTCCCACTAGCATTTATACTCCTACAGTTTTGCTTGCCATTGCTTAATCTTCAGAACCTAAAAGAGCATCTAATGTGCTGCTGGCCTTCAGTTAGCAATTGTTGACTGACTGACTGGCTTACAAAAAGGACTTGTTTGGGGCAATTAATAACTAAGGGCTACTGAGTGTAGACTTTGGATAGAATGTACAAGGCATGGAACTGTATAGCACAATGAACAATGTGGTGGAAGATGGGCTGTGGTTAATGGTACAAATAGAGTGTTCTTTCATGAACTATAATAAATGTACAATACTAATACATAGTGTTATTAATGGGAGGGTGTGTAGAAAAAATATACCAAGGGTATGCTATGGACCATAGTAGGCCTTTGGGTTGACCATAGCTTTGAAAATGAACATTTTAATATGAGAAATATTCAAGGGCTTTTGATATCACTTATGAACTACACAAACCCAGAAAGTATCTGTCCCCTTTAGATTTCAGTATCCACAACTATAAAATGGGTATAAGTGCAGTTCTTTTTGTCTTATAGAGTCTTGAGAAACAACTGAGAAAATATATGCTAATGGTGCCCTGTCTGCTATGTATTGTTATTTCCTGTGCATTCTGGGTAGCCTTCATAACAATTCTAGAATAAGTGCCCTCTGAAGGGACTGATACTAGGTGAGAGTTGATCTAGAAAACTTCAGCTTTATCAAAGCACAGCACAGCTGGATATTCTGGAAGATCTTTGATGAAAGTGGTACTTTTTAGACTCTTTCTACACATGAGTGCCTGAATGTTGGAATATAATAGGAAAAAAAGTAGAAGTGGCAGTCTGAAATTCTGTATTGGAATGAATACTTTGGTCTTATATTTATCTAATCTACAAATGTTATATTTTTCAGTAAAACTATTGGAAAATAAGGTATAAAGGCCTTACTTGGGGAGTTTGAAAAATACATATGTCTGAATCCATCCACAAAGGTTTTGATTTAAATGATCTAGAGTAAGACTTGGACATTGATGTTAAATGTTCATAATATATAAAACAAACAGCAATCTATAGCTATTCAGGATTTGAGAATCACCAGATTAAGTGCTATGGATATGTGGAAACATTACTTGGCTCATTTGTTTTTTTTGTACATGATAGGGGCTTAATTCATGTTCATTTTTTACCCACCTCATTTCCTCCTTCCTTCTTCCTCCCCAATCCTCAGCCCCAGTCATTCCTTGCTTCCCTTGAAGCTTATAAGGAGGGCAAAATGTAACAGTGGAGCTACTTTTTCATACTTATTTTAAATATGAATAAACTGAAGATAACGGAAATGGAGTGCCATGTTTGAGGTCAGAAGTCTAATAAGTTCCAGAGCTGGTTTAGCTGCTGCCCTTATAAATGGTTTATAATTACCTATGATGCAGTAGAACATGGGTCTAGATCAAGACAGGTACCGGGAAATGAAGGTTTAAATTTGCTATGTGGATAATTGACTAGGATTAGAGCCACCTCTATCTTGACATTGATTCTTGGAAATTGTTCTGTGTGTGTTCACATGAGGAGACCTCTGAAGTCTGCATTTTATATTTTGCTGTTCTTATGAAAAATGCACTAATTTTTATGATTGTCAGTGTGAGGCAAAACAGAACCAACAACTCTAGAAGGTATGCCACATTTAAACTGTTGAAAATGTTCATTTGTAGGACATTTAACAATGTTAAAAGGAGAGCAACTAACAAATGAACCAGGAATCCTTCAGAGCATATTAAATTTTAATTATAGGTTTGGGACATCATTCTTCAAGAATCTAAAATTCTGCCTAGCATCCTAAAATGAGAAAACTCATGATTTAGGGATTTCATCATATATGCTTTTTATTTATTTTTTGTCTCTAAAAAGCTAAATTGGATTATAGCAGTGTCTTATTTGCATTTATCATAAAAGAAGAATTATTTTATCTCCATGAAAATTGTATTATTTGCACATCTACTTTGTTTTGTTTTGGATTCTGTTTGCATGCAAATGTGGAGATGATAGTTATGAAGCAGATTATTTCCACACATTGTTTATGGCCTTAGGGTATGTTTTGTCTGCTCTGCCTACATTAATAATTGCCTGTTGATATGCAAAATATAAAATACAATCTGCAGGTAATTAGCAAAGATGCATTGGAGTTAGGCAAAGTTGAGTACAAATTATGGTTCTTATAAATATTCTGACTTTGAGAAATTTCAATAGCTTCTCTGATCTTCAATTTCCTCATCCTCAAAATGGGTATAGGTGTATTTAGTAACTGTGAGAATGCAATTTAGCTTTGGCAAAGTATCTAGTAATATGCTTCTCATGTAATAGTCATATTAGATAATGTTATCTTTTTCTTTTTTTTTTTGGTGATTGTTTTTTTTTCTCCATCGAGACACCTTTCATTGGGAGAAAAGGCAATTTGCCTGTACTGAATATCAACTTTTATTTTCATATTTCACAGCATAGCATTCCTGCCGATGCCGATGTTGCATTTCTCCCTCTCTCAGCACATGGCATTCTAGGAGCCCCTCTTCTGAAATTCTTCCTCTTCTCCTTAATGCTTTATCAAAACTAATGTCAAACTATTTATTCAAGGGGATTTGTCAACCTCATTCACTCCAAGTCATAAATTATCATCTGCAGTGGAAGTTGGAAGTTGCTTTGATTTTAATAAGTAATAATTCCTCTTCCAACAATAATTTTCATACCTTAGTGATAGTTTTGTTAGAAGGATATTTTGAGTCTGCTTGGTAGGATTTCCTAATTTTCTTATTTAGGTGGGGAACAAAATTATGATGTTCCTCTTATCCTTAGTCCTAAATGTTCTCAGTCCTTAAAAATTGATTTTTGAAAAATAAATTTCATTTATTGATGAACTGATAACCAATGAACTCACATCACAAATATTTGCAAATATAAATGCACACAGGAATTGTTCAGACTTGTTCAGGTCTTAAGTATCTGTACAATGATATGTCACGTACAACTAATGCAATTATATCTAACAATCCTTCTTCTTCTCTTAGTGAACAAGTATTTTTGCTGCAAATTGAATAAACCTGGATTCTTTATAAAAATATTAGCTATAGTTTATTAAGTTCTTACTGTGTGTCAGACATTATGCTAAAACTCTCTTATGGCATTTCTCATATAATCATCAAAATAATCCTCAGAACTAAGTAGTAATATAATTCCCATTTAGCATATAAGAAAAGTGGGGTTTAGAGAAGTTAAGAAACTTCCCAAGTGGCTCATTAGAGAAATGATGGAGTCAGAATACATATCCAAGTTGTTCTTCCCAAAGTTTTATGCTCTTCATCCCAATACTCTGCCACCTTGATAAAATATCCCTAGAATATCAAGCATTACCAAAGACCAACAATATCACTACTATCTATCAAATCTATCTACCAAATTTAAGTAACAGATAAATGAATTACACATCAGAGGAAATTATTTCTTCAATTTGACAAGTGGTTTAAAAGACAAAGATTAAAGAGATAGCTTTTTAAAATCCTGAATTTATTAAGGAATATCAGACTTTTCCAGTTTGGTGGGAAATATATTTCAATTTTCTTCCTGAGAACTGCAGAATGGAAAGATAGGTCATTTGTTCATGTAATATATCAAAATCTTAATCTGCTATATGTATAAGATGCAAAAATAACCGGACCTTGAGTATAGTATAAATGAATCACTTGTGCATTTTTGGCATCACACCAAATCGTCTGTTTGTTTGTTTTATTTTTAAGTGAATTAAATTGTTTTTTGAGCACTAGAAAGTGTTATTCAGCAAAATAAATTATTAGAGAGTAAATGACTTTGCTTGACCATATTCTTTAGCTAAAATCATGGCTACCATGAAAGTGAATTCATTCTTAGTCTAAGCACAAGACTTACTCAAAAAGTTTAGGAAATAAGAATATTTCATTTTAGTAGTATCAGCATTTTATAGTGTTTATTTTGTACATAGACTCTTCAAAATAGGACCACAGTTAGTGGTAATAGTCTGATGATATTATTTCATAATATCTAACAAATATTCCACAACGGTGTGGTGTGTTGACAAAGGGGTGTTGTATGGGAATTCTACACATGTGTCTACTTGTTTTGTAAGTTCACAACTTCTGTAAAAAAATATATATTTTAAAAAGTGAAGAAAAATTAAAAGTGAAAAATGAAGAATGCAGAATAAAAAAGGGGAGAAAATCATGATGATTACTAATATATTTGGTGTTTATCATAGATAATATTTGATACAAATTCTTAGAAAACAGAAATTACAATAGACTGTGCTTTTCTATTTTAATCTGATCTCTCATGGCTGCAATAAACCATGAATATTTACAAATGTAAAAAAATAATGTTTAGAAGTTTTCCCAAGATATTTATGTTCCTTGACATGTATATAATTTTACACATATACGCATAATGGTCATCATGGACCAAAGCACCTGTGTCCAACTGGTAGCCATTTCTTGTTTCAGCAGCTTCCTTAGTTTCATGGTTATCAATATCCTTACCTTGAGTTTGCCATACTGTGGACACAATGTTCTGAATCACTTTTTCTGTGAGGTTCCTTCTGTCCTGAGGTTGGCTTGCACTGGCACATCACTCACTGAGCTGGTTGATTTTGTCTTCAGTATCATCATAGTTTTTATTCCTTTCATCCTCATAGTTGTTTCCTATGCCTGAATCCTTCTATCTAGCCTTAGGATGCAATCAGTCTCTGGGAAGCACAAGGCACTGTCCACCTGCGCCTCTCATTTGACAGTGGTGGCTTTATTCTATGGAACTGCCATCTTTATGTACATGAGACACCAGTGAAAGTCTTCCCGCGTTGGGCGCAAGATAATTGCAGTTTTTTACAGTGTCATCACACCCATGCTCAACCCCTTGGTCTACAGCCTAAGGAACCAAGATGTGAAAGGAGCCATAACGAGAGTTATTGCAAAACAGATGACATGAGAACTGGTAATTGGACACTAAAGTTAACTATCAATCTAAGACAATTCCATTCTGTAAATGAAGTGAGAAAAGAAAAAAAGGATACATAGCTTGGACTGTAAAAATCTTCCCTGCCATTCATTAGGCTGGGATAAAAAAAATAACATAAAGTCCAGTTTGAAACCTAGCACCAAATTTTTTCCCCCAAGGGCAGACTGCAGTTTTAAAGTATCAAAATAACTCCCTTCATTGAGTGACTATTTTTTTTTTTACTCAGTGAGAAAATGTTTCTAAAATCATAGACTATCTGAAATCAGTTATTTGAAATTATACCAGTAAGCTGAACTATATCACTCTTGCCTAAAGATCTAATTCACTTTGATATAGGGAAGCAGGTTCAATTTCCAATCCAGGTACAGGGCTTCAAATAAAGGGTTTTTGGATTCAGCATTCCACATCTTAATTTTATAGTTTCTTATGAAACAGGATCTTGTGCATGATAAGTGGTTTAGACCTGATGTTGATTCCTTTACACCCAGTACTGCTTTGCCATGAGCCATTCAAAATACTGCTTCATTTAGATTTCACCTAAATCTACCATTCCCCAAATCCTATGATAACTCTCTTCCTTTGTTTTGTGAAATATTGGTGGTTTCTGTGGTGAGTGGTCTCCCTCTTTTCAATGGATCAATAAATCTGATTTTATTTGACAGAAAGGTTATTTCTGGTGGTCTTAGGCTGATTTTATGGACAAAGGATAGCAATAATCAGAAACAAGTGATATGGCCATATATGATATATAAGTAATAGATTCATTCATTTAATCATTCATTCACTCTATATTATTGAATGACTATATAATATGTTGTTAAATAAAATAGAAATGCTTCCTTTCCTCATAAACAAGCATATCAATATACATTTGTACATAATATATTTATAGTATATCAATATAAATTCATGAAATATTTATAACATATGCATAAATATATACACATATACTGATATTTTTATGACTACAATAAAGAAACTAATCATTAAGGTAGACCAGAAGGAGGGGTAGGAGTCAGAGTGAGGAGAAGAGCTTTTCAGTTAACAGTGGCTTTACATAAAGACCATGGAGGGGTGAAAGAGTTTGCTCTATTTCATGAAATAAAGGGAATCAGTGAAAAGCAGAGCAGCAAAATGTGAGGCTAGGGAGGCAAGAAGCAGTCAGATACGGCAGCACAGCATTGACTATGGTAATGAGTCAAAGTTTATTCTTAGTAAAACATAAATTTCCTGAGTGAGAATGAAATGACACAATTTATGTTTTTGAAAGATTTTTCTGGATGCTTTTGGGAGAACAGGCTGTAAGTATGTATGTGTATGAGTATATATGCTGAAATAGAGTGTGTGTGTGTGTGTGTGTGTATATATATATATATATATATACACATTCACAAATATGTAAAGAGATATGCGCTTATGTGTGTGTATAATGATTGCAAGTTAATTGTTTAATGTCATCAATTTGCAAAAACAAATGTTTCTGGTATTTTGAAGCTTTTTAGTTAGCTGTATTGTGCTGGTTTGAGTCTTTTGTGGACCTGAGAAAATCCTGTTCTTAAAGCAAACCCATTCCTGCTCCTGTAAACCCATTGTAGGTGAGACCTTTTGATTAAATCAAGGTCAGCGATCTTTTGATTAGATCACTTCAGTTAAGGGCCTTTGATTAGATTGTGAGACCCAGGTTGGGTCTTGATTCTCTTACTGGAGTCCTTTATAAAAGGACTAGCAAAGCTGCAGATACAGAAAAAAAGTTGCAGTGACAGAGAGAAGCTTCCACGTATAGACAAAAATTTCAAAACTATCCTCACTAAAGTCATACTTAGCCAAAACCTGTAAAACAAGTGGAAGTGAATATTTGCTTTCATAATGATTTGCCCATTAAGACTAATTGCTAACCAAGTCAATTCATTTTGACCACTCTGATTTTTGATCAACAAATTTATAGTTGGGTGAACTAGGACACATAATGCAAAACAGTTAGCCTAGGCCCTTTCTTAAACATCTTCTAGATCTCTTCAAGCAAGAGTTCTCTTCTTCCCTATGTTTGCTTTTTTTAAGATAAAAGGAAAATATGGTATTTTGAAGACCTTTAGCTGGTAATTCTCTATACTATAGGTTATAATCACTGTTAGAACAAAGAACAGTTGATTATACTATTAATACAAAAAATGGTAAACTGAATGATCATTGGCTCTACACATCAAATGTCCAATTGGGATGATTTCCTCTCTATATTTGTTTGGGACTATGGCAACATGAAAACCGTATGGTTAGGAAATATACTAACCAGTTCTTTGCATTGTTTCATTTTTAAATCAAAGTGTTGCTTATAATAAGTAAAATAATTAAAGGATTAACAATTGTCCTAAACTACATTTTCCCAGTGCCTGATTGATAAGTAATAATGTATATTATAAAATACAATATTTAGAATGTGAAAAATAAAATTATATTTCCAAAATTGTAATTATTATACCAGGTTAGGGAAATCATTTATTTCTATGAACTTCAGTTCCTTCATTTACAAAATGAGACAGTTGTTGGATTAGATAATCTCAAATTATCGATATCTGTCTATCTATCTATCTATCTATCTATCTATCTAAACTATCATCTACCCATCTTTTCTGATAATACTTTGGTGATAAAACTGTCAAAATTTCTTCAGGATTGAATGTTTATTTTCAGTTTGTTTATTTGATTGGTTAATTTTAAAGACAATGATACAATGTTTGTTTAATGTTTCACTATAGGAATAGAAAATAGGAGAAACTGAATAAAATTCATAGTCACCACAGGCTTAATAGACATTGCCATGATATATGGGTTTCTTTACCTAGAAGTGAAAAATATATATATTAGTATCTCAGTTCATAATTATGAGGGTTGTAAAATGTCCAAGGGGAAGAAAGCCATGATGAAACTAATTATACAGTATTATTCCAACTTTTCAGCATCATCTGTAACCTGAACTGCTTCTTTGCTATCATATTCTGTTTTGCCTCATTTCCTCTTCTTATCCATGTTATGTTGACTCTTCTAGCCCTCTTGGCCTTGCAGAAAATCAGCTCACTGTGGTGATGGGAAAATGTAGATCTTTCAACAAATGCTTCACAGTAAAGTCCTACTTAAATCCTGACTAGTGAATCTAATCCAATCACCAGAATTAAGGCAGTCATGAATCCTGTCCTTTTTAGAAATTCCCCATATATTTTCCCTAGATTTGCTCATACTGTCACTTTCTACAATGCTATACATTTCACTATTCTATAAAGTACTGGACTATGAAACAGGAAAAGTTAGTTATAATCCCAGCACTAATACTTCTAAACTAAGAGAACACAGACATGCCAGTTAGCCATCTGTAATTCCTGTTTCATCATCTTAAAAAAACTGAAATAAGTTTGCTGCCCAATTCATCACAGGTAGCTCATTCTTATGTTCAGTGGGTCCCAGAATTGAGACTAGATTTATATATATATATATATTTTTTTTTAATTTGTGTTTTAAAGGATACCTTGATTACAGAAATGCTACACAAAAAATATAGGAATTCCCATATGCCCCACCTCCCACACCTCCCACAACCTCCCACATAAGCGTCCTTCATTAGTGTGGCACATTCATTGCAATTGAGAAACACATCCTGGGTCTTTGCCATTAAACATGGACCATAGTTTACCTTGTAGACCACAGTCTCTCCCACCGTTCTGCATGTTATATAATGATATAAAATGGACTATATCTGTCATTGCAATGTCAGTCAGGACAATTCCCAAGTCCTGAAAAAGCCCCTGTATTACAACTGCTTTTCCCTGTCCCTGCCCCAAAAGCCTCCAGTGGCCACTGACTCCACATCAGTGTTGTAATTACTTCCTTGCTTGAATCATAATATATGTATAATAGAATACCAGTATATCCACTCTAATCCATAACTCTTCCCCTCAATCCTGAGGAGTCTGGGATGGTGATGTCTACTCCACCTTCAATTGAGAGGGAAATTATATCCCATGGGGAAGATGGATGCCATTATCCTGCCCACAGCTGCAGACTCTCTCCCTTCCCTGGGACAGCCATTGTCCATTATCATCTCCCCGCCAGTTGTCCTGGGTGAATCCAATGAGCTATAGAGTAGGAGTTGCTGCTCCACTGAGGTTCTGGGTCCAGCTGGCACAAGGACTGCACAAAGACTCAAGTCTCTGGATGTATACCTACAAACTCCAGCACCAAGTATAGGTTTGAATAGAAGGAAGAGATGAGCCATGTGCAGGGAAGACATAGTTGAGTCTAACTCTATCACTCTCAGGAGCACAAATTCCAAAGTAGGGCCCACTGGCAAGGCACCAAACTCCGGGACTATCCACCCTGACACAGGACCTGGATGTCTCCAGAGCCCTCAGGAGCCCCACTATTTTGGGTTATATCCACTTTGGAGTTCTAAGAGATCCTACTGAGATGTGCATAAGCGTCACCTCTGGGATGGCATTTTGAAGTTTCTTAGCCATATAAACTCATTTGTCTTTACATTTTCCCCCTTTTATTCAGGTCTATTTCCATTCATATTGCCAGTTGGGACTTGGTAGGAAGCCCTCGGTGCCAGGAAGGCACATCCCTGGGAGTCATGTCCCACACTGGGGGGAAGGTAATGCATTCATATGCTGAGTTTGGCTTGGAGAGAGGCCACATTTGAACAACAAGGAGGATCTCAGGAGGCAACCCTCAGGCACCCCATCACAACAGGCTAAGTTTCAATTTCAAGAACAAAGACTCATAAGGCTAGTCATCAATATCAAAGGCCCATCAGTGATCTTCCTCCTTCACCAATCACTGCCCCTGCACTTGGGGGACTGTTGCTGCTCCCTTAGAGAATGTGGCAGAGCTCTCCAGGAAGGGAATTCAGTATTCTCTCATTTATTGAGTGAATTTCCACCCACTGTGACAATGCCCTGTGAACATTTGAACATTTTTATATACCTTATAATTGTGCTCAGGTACACTTCCTCTCATGCATATGCCATCCCTGACACCCCACACCAATGATCCTCCCCCGCTCCTGTTTTAAACTTTCTGTGATCCAAAGTCTCTTCAAGGATGAAGCCATTACAATAGCTGAGTACAAGTAATAGGAAAATGAAATAATAATGATAAGTTTTAGTGTAAAAGATAAAATATATAACAATTTTTAAAAAACTAACAATAAAATAAAATTTAAAAATTGGGATATTAAAAAATGAAAAATATTAAAAAATGTTTTGGCCTTTTGCCTTTCATCACTACAATATATGGTGTCCAGTCTGTACCGTGGCACCTTCCCCCTCCCATTCCCCAGTGTCCCACTATTTTTCATTTTGTTTTCAAAGAAGTTTTATGTCACAGGAAAGTCACACACATAATACAGTAGACTTGCATATACCCAACAACCTTCCCCTTTCTTACCCCCCATATCAATACCTTTTTATATGTGGATAGTAACATTATTATAACTGATATAGAAATAGTGAAATTTAGCTACTAAACATTGTCAATGGTTTATAATACGGTTTACATTTTTGAACGTGCACTTTTATAAATTTTGATGATATTTACCATGTCTTGTGTCCAACACTGTATGGTAATGAAAAACAATTCTATTGATCACTAAATACCCCCTGTTTGATCTATTCTCTTCCTCCCACCCCATCCTCCCAGGGCCCATGAGGACCCCCTGGCTTGACTCATTGGATGGCAAGATTCATATTTACATGCAACAAGAGGTCTTGACACAGTGGTTTGTCCTCCCCTATTAGGAACTGTCCTTGCTCTTGAGAGACTCCTGTCTGTCTATTTCTGAACAAATCGATCCTCTCAAAGATGAGAGTCCGACTCTTTTCTGCTCATTATTTGAGTTTCCACCCACTGATACAACACATTATGACAGAATGAACACTCACACACTCCCTAGAAGCCTTCTCTAGGGTGCCTTGTCCTGAATGCCCCCCCCCCAACAAATCCCCTAAACCAGTGACCCTTCCTTGCCATTTTGCCATAAGAGCATTCCTACCTCTGTAATTTCAACCTCTAACCCACAAATCCCCAGTGTTCACCTGGTCTCTCTCCTACCCTCCCCCCAGTGTCCTGGACCTTCTGACCCACCCTTCCAAATCTACCCACCTGTCAACCCTGCACTTCCCAACCCAATAATATCACTACTTCCTGTCCTATCCCTTCAATACACAACTACACTCTATCACTTTACCATAGATTACATCCGTATGGGTGATGGCTCACAAACTTTGCTTCTTTTTCTATTTCTTATGAATCTGTTTTACAGACAGTAGCTCTCTGAGACTGCTGAATTTCATTAATTCATATCAATGAGGTCATGTACTGCTCATCTTACCCTGAAGAATTGAAAGCAAAGACACGAACAGACATGTGCACACCAATGTTCATAGTGGCATTGTTCACTATTGCCAAAAGTTGGAATCAACCCAGGTGCCCATAATCAGAAAAATGGATTAACAAAATGTGGTACATGCATACAATGGAATATTACTCAGCTGTAAGAAGAAATAAAGTGCTAAAGTGAGACTAGCTTTTAATAGTTCTCTTATGCAGCAGGACATGATCATTCATTTGTTCAAAGAACATATGTTGATTTCTTATTATATTTCACGATTGAGGATAAAAAAATGAACCTATCTCAAATTCTCAGAGTTGACTGATGGAGTGATTACTTTAAGATGCGTAAGTTTTAGTGTTTGTGTTAGTTTCTGTGCCTGCTGTACAAAAATACCACAGACTAGTTGGCTTAAACAACAGGAATTTATTGTCTCAATTTTGAAAGCTAGAAATAAATTAAAGTGTCAGTGGGATCATGCTTTCTTTAAAGTCTGTAGCATTCTGGTGGTGACTTGCCAGCAATCTGTAACTGTTTCTGCTTTTATTTCATAGTAGTCTATCTTCCTGTCTCTCTCCTCCTATGGTTTCCAAATTTCCTCTTCTTATAAGGATTCCGGTCATATTGGATTAAGGTCCACCCTAATTCTGATTGGCCTCCCCTTGAGTAAAAACATCTCCAGGGATCATATTTACAAATGGGTTCATATCCATAGGACTGAGTATTAGGACTTTAACATGTTTTTGTGTGAGGCATGGTTCAGTCCTAATAGTGTTAGAGCAGAATTGTATGCACAGTACTTTTCTTGCACAAAGAACTTCCATTTATGAAGCCCTGAACTACTTAATCATATCACTCAGGTTGTTCTTATATTTTTTCATCTGAACTAGGGCACTTTTGGCAATGAAAGGTAGCAGTATTCACAATTACTCCATGACAGTGAGTAAAAACCAGAACTTCCCTGAGCAAGAGGGGCAACTGGCCATGGTAACATTATCTTGCTTAGTCTTCACAGTAAATCCTTGAAGTAGGTATTATTAGTACTATTTTTCATGTGAGAAAACTCTGGAGAGTTAGTCCAGCAATAATTCATAGAAGACATGTGTGTTGGTTTGAAGTTGAATGTACCTAAGAAAAATTTGTTCTTGAAGTTGATCCATTCCTGTGGGTGTAGACCTAATGCAAGTAGGATCTTTTGGCAATTAGAAACTTAAGTTAAGGTCTTACCTTAAAACCTCATTCAGGGTGGATCTTAATCCTCTAACTGAGGTCATTTATAAGAGAATGAAATTCAGAGGAAGGGAAAAAAAAAGCCATGGAAGCCATAAGCTAAAAGCAATGAAACCTGGAGAAGAAGAGGGAGACCAGCAGATGCCACCAAGTGCCTTGCCATGTGAAAGAGAAGTTCAGGATTGCTGGGAGCCAGTCTTCAAGACATCCTGATGATGTCTTGATTGTGACATTTTCATAGCCTCAGAATGTAAGCTTCTAAACCAATAAATTCCCCGTTTAAAACCAGCACATTTCATGTTATCTGCTTGATCAGTTTAGCAGACTAGATCAAAGTGTCACTTAATTTAAGACATGAAACAGAAGTTTGTGGCAAAGGAATAAAAAGAAGACTAAATCAAAGTTTCACTTAATTTAAGACATGAAACAGAAGTTTGTGGCAAAGGAATAAAAAGAATGGTGCTTGGAAATCTGGAAGGCGAGATGTGGAAGGAAATATCTGGGGATGAATCTGAAAATGTGGAATTTCAGATGTTGCCCATAGATGCCATTCACAGTGTTGATTTTGTTATGGGCTCCCGGTTCAGTCTGCTAAAGACAGGTCTGGTGAAGAAGAGTGTTTTCATTTCCACCTGTTCCAACAGAATTAAACACAGAGATTACAACACAGCTACTTCCAGAGCTCAGCTTTGCAGTCCCTTGGCATGTCCCTCAAATGGCTGTGCAGTTCTGCAGTGTTTATAGCTTTTGAAACAGTATACTCAACACACACTACTTCTCATCTTCTTTTCACAAACATATATCAAGAGTCCATTATGAGTTCACTATTATGATAAGGGAAACCCAGATATATAGCAACTTCTTTTAATGTATTTACACATGCATGACTATAATCTTGACACGCACAACTATATAAGAAGTTAAAAATGAAGTGATTTTGCCATTCGAAGGAGACAGATTTTTACCAGTTCAGTAGTTCTTAGAGTGGTATTTTTGACAAGGGGTATTTAAGTTAGTATTTGAAATAAGGGAAGGGTTTGAACAGCTTTAGAATCAAGTAATGGGTAGAGGCTGGGAGAACGGTGAGGTGTTTGATAGAAAAAGCCTGGATTTCTTTGAGGAGACTGTTGGTGAAAATATGGACATTAAAGGTACTTCCAATGAGGGCTTAGAAAGAATTGATGAATGTGTGACCAGAAATTGGAAATTTATAAAGTGACAGGGAAATTGGAAAAATTGTGCTCTGATATCAGATTGAAAGTGGAACTTGTAAGCAATGAACTTGGATAGTTCGCTGAGCAGATTTCTAAGCTAAGTCCAGAAGTTACCACCTGGCTTCTCTTGGCAGCTTATAGTAAAATGCAAGAGGAAAGGGATAAGCTGAGAAGTGAACTCTTAAGCTCAAAGAAACTAGAAATTGATGGTTTGGGAAATTCTGAGCCTATCCAGATAGTGTCCTCTAAGACTAGGGCCAAAGCAGCTCTATCAGGGACCTCCCTGAGTTTTCAGGAAATGGGTCCCCAGAGGACAGGGCTCCATGTGAGCATTTAACTGGACAACCCTTTGTTAAACAGAAGTCTGAACATGGATACAGTTCAGTGGAAGTTAGGATTGGAAATACAATTATCCAAGGAGGATATGTGGAAAGTCCTCTTGTCTAATGGTTTGGATCTGCCAGACCTGCATGCAAAGCCAAGAAGGTTTTTTTGCAAAATTATGCAAGCAGAATCACTGCCTGTCAGGACTGAAAGGGAAAGAGAAGGAATAAATTGAAGGTAGAATGACTTCAAGGGTGGAAGCATAGAAGCAAATGTCTGGGCCGAAAATATCTCATTGGGTCAAGAGAGTAGACCCTCCTATATGTTTGGAAAGGGTGAGTCTGCCCCTGCTCTTAGAGGAGGTAGGCCTTATACCCCATCGTTCTGGGAATGTGCCTGAATTTGATTTCTTGATGATTGTAGTTATGTACATTGCTACTGGAAATATTCAAACTAATGATAGAAAATCATAAACCAGGGATATTATAATAACTATATATATTTCTATAGTAAATGACCGCTTCATTTAGGGTGATTCTTAAAAATTTTGCAAGTAAGATTCTGTGACCAATAGGGTAATTCAAATGACTTTGGTGAAGTTGATGGTCATGTTTCCTCCCCAGGTGCCCAGACTAAATAGAAGTGATAAGCTTCTTGGGGATATAGGTAGTTCTGACTTTACAATCTCCTTGGCACTGTGAGATCATTTATCACATGATACCAGATACTTGACTTGATCTGATAATACCCATCTTATCAGTTAGTAAAGAGAAGTAGTTTTTAGTGCTTATTTCTTTCTAGAAAAAAGAAAATATAAATTCAGATAATGAATAAATGTGAACTCTCACTTCAGCTAAGCATAGAGAAAACAAACAAAATGAATCTTAAAGTATAACACATCACAAATGCTTATACAGAAAGTGAAATATTTGGAATAGAGGGTGAGAAATATATGAAAAAAAGGAAATAATATTTTTTTTTAAAGCCAGGAGTTATTTAGTACTAACTATGTGCTTTACAGTTAGTTATTTAGTACTAACTGAGAGCTTTACAGGCTCTGCATAATTTTATTCTTACACCACTATGACATAGGTATCATCATTACTTCCATCTCATATGTGAAAAACATAGTAAGGCTAGAAAATAAGGAACTGTCAAAGTCAACAACCAGTAAACAACAGAGCTGAGTCTACTGGAGCCCATTATACTTTATTGTGATCTGTGCTGATGTTACTTTATCGTGGTTAAATCTTTCTTTAATTTTGTGCCTGCCTTTCCTTTCCTACCTTGCTTATCATGGAAGAACATAGAACCAGTTTTTAGATTTCCTTGATCTTTGCAAACACTCAGTGGTCATACATAAAGCATAATAGTGTGAAGATGCAACTGTGTCTTTGTGAAGTTCTATTGCCTACCAGAGGCTGTTGCATAGTTCAACTCAGAGATAAGATGCAAAGATCCCTCATTCAGGAGAGAAAAGAGAAAGAGTTGTCCATCGCTGTGGTCACACAGGAGCATGCACTTGTTAAGTCTTTTTCCCTTTGATAAGAAGTGGGAACAACAACAAAAAATTGCAAATGAGTAGCACCTCTTAATTAAAGGTGAAAGGAGAAGTCAGACTGTAACTACTTTAATTAGTCTGATGCTTACAAAGGAAGAGAAAGTATAGAAATATTCTAATATGTCTTTCATGGGAGTGTGGACAATTATTACAGGTTACTTTAAGTCATAGGGTGGATGGAAGTAAGGCCCTCAACTTTAAATTTCTACATAGAATATAATTAGCCTTAACAACTAAGAGGCTCTAATAATGAATACTTAATACCATGTATTGGTCCAAGAGCTTATCGTTTCCAATTTGCATTTATTCCTGTTCAACTTATTCTTAATATGTTATGAATGTGTATATTATGTCAAATAAGAGACAGCAAATGAAAAGAGTCTGGGAGAAAGCATATTCTGATAAATGACTTGAAATATATATATCAACTCTGAATAATAAGAAAATCAACAACCTAATTAGAATGGGCTGAAGATTTGAACAGACATTTAACCAAAGAAGATATGTTTGGCAAGTAAGCACATGAGAAGATACTCAATATCATTAGTTATTAAGGTAATTCAAAATCAAGCGCAATGATCACTACACAGCTACTAGAATCACTAAATTAAGAAAAATTGACCATATCAAGTATTGACAAGGAAGTGGAAAGAATGGAAATTTAATCACTGCTGCTGTGAATGTGAAATGGTACAATCACTTTGGAAAACGCTTTGGGAGTTTTTACAAACTCAAACATATGACTACCTATCATTTGATCTAGCCATACCAATCTTAGGCATTTAGCCAAAAGAAAAGAAAGCAAATGTCAATATAAAAACTGTATACAAATGTTCATAGCAACATAGACAGCAGCCAAATGTTTGGCTGTTTTGAAATAGCCAAAAACCAAAACAAAACAAACAAACAAAAAAAACAAGAGCAAACAATAAAACTCAAATTCCTATCTGTAGGTGACTGGATAAACAAATTGTTGTGTATCCATAAAATGGAATATTATGCAGTGATTAAAAGGGGTGATCTAGTGATATAAACATCATGCTGGATGCTGAAGAAATATCAAAACAAGTATGCTGATTGAAAAAAGTCAGACATAAAGGTGTATACATTATATGATTACAGTTATAAAATAGAAAATATAAGCTACTTTATAATGACAGAAAGCACAAAATGGTTGCTGGCAGGGGGGGTGGGCTGAGTGTGCGGGAACAGGAGGGAAAGATTACACAAAGAAGCATGAGGAAACTTTTTACAGTGATGGGTAACTTCACTACCTTGATTGTTGTGATGGTTTCATGGATGTATTCATGTATCAAAACTTATCAAACTGTGCACTTTAAATATGTGCAATTTACTGTATGTTCGTTATAGCTCAAAAAGCTGTTAAAAAAGAACAAAATACTTGTCCCTAGTCCAATTCAGCTTCATTCTCACTACATGTAAATACATATACCCTTTTATAGTTTAGGTCGTTGGGGAAACAAAGACTTGTCAGACTAAGAGGACTTGCAATGTCATGCAATAAGTTAGTTGAAGAGTCAATCATTGAATCTGGGACTGCCAATTTCCTATACCATGCTCAGTTGATTCCTCTTTCCCCCACTGCCTCACACAGGAATGTGAAAATGGTACATCAGAGAAAAAGAGGCTATGATTGTACTCCAATTGTCAGCTTCTTTTTCTACTATAGAGGAAAAGAAAATAACCTTATTGTTAAACATAGAATGACAGTTCATCCAAACTCATCACTGAATAGGTGAGGAAAGAGACCCAAACATTGATATTGATCATGTAGAGGTGATACCTGCAGTAGTGAGAGATGTATGAGATGCCTGGTAAGAAACAGCCCCAGGAGTCAGGGCTCTGCTACACAACTGAACTGGGTATATGCTGGCCAATTAATTTCCCTCAGTTGGAAAATGTGATTATAAAATCATTCTTTCCTCCCTTATAGATTCCATATGCTGCCTCAATGAGGCAGTGAATGAGAAGGTACTTCACCAATCATAAAACATCCTCCTTGTTACTCTCTTATTTTGGACAGTCAAATCAAGTCTGTGTGATTTATCTTAACTGATTTCTAGCATATTACTTACCTTTTGGGAATCTTGCTTTCTACCTATTAAATAGGGTTAATAATGACTACTTTAATGACTTTATGTAAAAATCGGTTAGACTAAATACAAAGTGCTGAATTCAGTGACTGGCATTTGCCAGTTGCTTAGTGCTCTTGGCCATTGTGTATCTGTATAGATTTCTGATGCAGTAGACAAATGTGCTCTCAAATCTCCTAGATAAAAGAAGTTTAATGCTTATGCCATAGAGGTATCATGGGAAGACTTCACCCTTAGGAAAGAGGTGGTATTAGCTCTACAGCACTTCCATTAAGTGATAAAGTAAGTAGAGATGAGACTATAAAACTCAGAAACAGGGCTTTGCAAAAGAAAATGTTCACAATTTCCTGATTAATAGATGTAGCTAAAATTCAGCCGATCTGATTGTTTAAGAAATTGTAGAAGTGGGAGAAAATAAACAAATTCCATATGTCAAAGTAAACTCAAATATTTAATGGAAGACAAAAGTATTGTTTAATAAAGATAAACACAGGTCAAATGTATTTCATAAATTCTATGTATCACCTGCTTTTGCATGGTTATAGGAGAATACTATGGCAAGAGTCTGGAGGTTTAGTCTGCAGTTCCTTTTTCTGCCACTAACACATTGTGTCATTTTTTAATTGCTGCATTGGATACAGCTTCCTTATCTGGGAAATGGATGGGGTGGAGAATACAGACTCTTTGACTCTATGGAACAATCAAATTTTAGCATTCTCTGACTCCAAACCTATTGTACAATTCCTAAAAGCCAAACCCATGGCTTGTGTCTTTTGAAGATTTAAAATGGCATGGACCCAGCACCAAGCAGAACCCATGCTCAAAGGAGCACTGGGTGGTGCAATGTGCCCCTTCCCAAAGGTCACTTCTCTTTCTCTTTCTGTCCCAGATACTGACTTTTTTACCTATTGATGAGAAGTTGAATGTCCCCTCTTCTCTTGATCGGTTCTACTGAACAAATATTCTAAGAATCCAAAGATGGTAAAATGCTTTGGTAGTTTCTCAGAGCTATTGGCTCATCCCACCCTCGTTCCTGTGGGGGGGGAGGCTTTTAAGTCTGAGTCACATTCAATCCCCAGAAGAAACATGTTGAAATGCTTTCTGCACTCACAAGAGACTCAGAGCTTTGATTACCTGTCATCCCCTAAGGAATTGCACTCTTTTCCTTTGATCTTAATGATGAAAGAAGGAAACACAAGGAAATTATTTTCAGACGCTATCGTAAGGACTATCAGTCATAAGCACGGCATTGATTGTTTTGAGGGTGTGATTAGGGGATCACTGAAAAAGGTATTCTGCTGATGCCTAAAAGCCCTTTCAAATCGGATGATACTTTCTAAGTCTCATGGAGCGACCATATTTAAAAAGTATCTTAGTCTCACCTATGTGGCATGTGTTTGAAATTTAAAATTACAAAACAAATTAATCAGATTTGATCTTGACTGAAAGCATAGTTCCTTAGTCAGGAGAAGGAAAATGACATCTCTTGAGACCTTTTTTTCCCTAGGGAGTCTGTGGGACATTTTCACATATGTGATCCAACTGAATTTTCAAAGGGAGTGAGAGAGAATTAATGAGCTTTTCCATGTCCACACAGGTTAATTTTATGTTTTGCTAATTTACTAAGTTCTCTCTTTTTGCATGTAGTTTTTATTTATGCATGGTGTGTTAAATTGTAGCCACATCTTACACTGGCTAAAGAAAGTAATTTATAATAAAAATCTATTTTAATAACGAATTGGTCAGGCATGACTGCTTGCACAGGTATGCAAAATCTCCACAGATGTGACAAATAGATATCCAGACTGATAAACGTGCATTATCTAGGTACCTCATCCAGTCTTGCAACATTCTTACTCGTGATATTAGTTACAAAATGATGAACAGCTCTTTGTAAAACTCTGAGGCATTTTTCTTCCTTGAGATACTTAAGAGCTGCATGTGTGGCTAGTTTGTTATATGCAAAGTCCATGAAACAATACACCATGTTTATAGGTAAAATGTGTTTATGTGTAAAATGGAGGTAGATTCAAGACTTAGATCATTCTTTTTTGTTTGTTTGTTTGTTTTTAAAAAAATATGGACACTGCACTAATTTGCATGTATCCTTGCACAGGGGCCATGCTTAACTTCTCTGTATCATTCCAATTTTAGTATATATGCTACTGAAGCAAGCACAAGACTTAGATAATCCTATCAGAACATATATAACTAGCAGAATACTGAAAAGTCCAATGGGGACTTCCAAATTCTCCAATATGGCCATCCTGCTCTTTTTAGGACATCAAACAACCATTATCCATCATTGTACTTTACATGTTATCCATATTTAATGCAGAAGGATATTTTTAACAACCTCTTAATTACTTTTGAGATGCAGAAACACAAAATGGTAGCAATGTATATTCTGGTGTCTGGAAAAAATTGTGTTTGAATCCTAGTTCTGATCTGTATTAGTTATTTGGATGAGTTGGGTTACTTCTCAGGGACCCAGTTTACTCATCTGTGTTGGAAATACTTAATAAAAATTGGAAAATATACATGTTTAGGAGGGCACTTGTCAAGTAGTGCATGCTTAATTAATATTAGTAATTAGTTGCTATTATTACTCATCTGTAGTCTTCTCTACTCAGACCAAGGAGAAGATTGGCTGAATCGGTTTTCTCCATCATTCAAAATACTGCCTCATTCTTTACACCGACTGTTTTCAAGCTTCTTTAGAGTGGAGGTCATGTCTTTATTAGTCAGCATTGCCTTTATTAGTTGCTCAATAATTTAGCTTTACAGACCCTTTGCATCTAAGAAGAGTCCATTGCAACCTAACTTTCAATGGTGTATCTCTTATGGCATTGCAAGGCTGAATACCATGTGAATTCTTAGAATTCTCCATGGAGTTTGCATTGTATCCCTACTTCTCATGGTCCCCATCCTAGTGGAAGGAGGATATAGCATCACATGTCTGGTGCCTCTTTGAATGACACTCAACCTCAGATTGGAAATGGGTTCTTTGCTTATTCTGGAACTCTCTGGGGTGTCCTGCCTCATGGGTTGGGGCTGACCAGGCCCTACCACCTATCTTGTGCACAATCTAATTATTCCCTTATGGCCCTAGGGTTTTTATATTCTGTGTCCCTCCCAGTGATCTCTTAGTGCCATGTGATCTTTTTTTCAACCCCAACCCACTCTCCTACTGTACAAATCTCAATCTGATTTAATTTATAACATTCTGCACTCATAAAGCAACCAATTCACACTCAAGATGAGAGTTTATTTATCAAATAAATCTTCAATGTATGCCCATAATGTTTCAGACTTTGTGTTGATAGGAACCTACTGTATTCTCCCTCTAGTGTACCAAAAAGAAACAAACAAACCAAAAACAAAAGGTAAAACTTTTAAACAAAATAATGCATAATAATTCAACTTTCTGAATTGCATGAGAGGAAACAACACATCTTTTAAGTATTTGTTTTCCTTAGCATTTATCTCGAATTGCATTAATTGCATTGTACGGAGAGGTAAATTGGAATGAACATTTCCTCAAAGTGGTATAGATAATCTAAAAGATAATAGTCAGAATCTAAGCTATATAAACTGATACCTATTTCTTATTCTGGAGTGTAAGGAAGAATGTGGTAGTGGATTAATCATCTATATATTCCAGGCATTGGGCTCAGGAATTCACATTCATTATTTTATTTTACCTCCACAGTCACCCTTGAGGTAGGCATTAGAATTGCCACTTAAAAATGAAAATGTGGAGATACATAAAGATATAGTCAGTGAGCCAGATAATCTGTGAGCCACAGCACCACGACTCCAATCAAGACAGCCCTGCTTGTTTCCATCTCCCTCTTCCACTGAGACCCCTTTCCATAACTCAAGTCACATAGTTTCTTATAGTAACATATGCCTTCTGGATGGTGGGGCCAGAGGTTGAGCAAATCAGCTATTTTGTGGATTCTTTCAATTCCTTCCAAGGAGACCAAACCACTAGCTACCAGATGAGACAGAAAAAGGGTGTTTAATGGTGTTTGGGAATGTGGAACTGAAAATTCATTCTCCACTGGGTCCAGGTGTCCCAAAGGTGAAGGAGAGATATGTGAAAAATAAGGTGATCTTCTTAGTTCATAAGGAAGCAATTAGTCGACTGCAATGAAATGACACCAGGGATGTAGTGACCAGAGACGAAAGAACAAGATATAAACCCTATTTATAATAAGTCAGGATGTTTCCTCCAGAGCCCAGAATAGAGACCCTACAATTAGAAATAACTGTGGGCAATATTACAGTTACACTACAGTGACCTACTCTATAGTTTGAAATGTATTTTACCCTGATATAACAAATTGGGCTATTTATCTTTAAAGAAAAATAAAAGATAAGAAAGAAGACATCTCCACTGCATGCAGAAATGCAGAATAACTTTCTTAAGCCTGAGAAGGTGTAAAGGGTTTCCTTCGCAAAATGGACGAACTTCTCTAAGGTACATTCTAACTAAGCCAACTGCTTAACCTGCAATAATTAGAGTTAGTGTGTTCTCTGCAAAAAGAATTTTTTTTTCTGTTTTTGCTTTTTTGGTGGTGAATTAGGCATTGAACAGGAAAAAGCCAAGAGAATTCAAGCAGTTAAAAAAGGTAAGGAAAAGTTGTAATAGGTGCTGTCCATTTGGCTTACTGACAGGAAGAAAAAGTCACAATCCTGTTAACTTCCCTAAACACCCATCAACCCAGAGTTCCAAGAGCACTGGGTGGTTAAAATATATACTGAATGAATGCTTAGTCCATTTTTATTCTTAGAAGATATATGAGACATTAAGAGTAAGATAAGTAGCAGTAAAATATTTAAGGCTTTTTGAAACATTTAGATCTCCAGAAATTCCGCAATTACTTTCAGGAACTCACAGAAAATGAAAACTCATGTCAAGAATTTCTGCATTAGAAGGTTCACTGAAAAATCTCAGTAGAAGATGTATTGCAAAGAGGTAGGGATTGTCTTTGCCAGAAGAGAGGAGGGATGGAAACATGTAATTGACAGCACCAGATTCATTAATAACACTGATGAGGCAAGGTGAGCTCTAGAAAAGACAATTTTCAGCAACTGTGATTATGTTTTCACTTCAGGAGATATATAGCTGTATTTCCTGTGGCAAAATAGATTCTAGAGTATCACTGAAGCTCTGAGAATTAGAACAAGTTCTCTGTGTATTAATTCTCTCATATTTTAATTGAGGGTGTCATTCAAAATGATCTCAAATGTTAAGAGAATATGAAGTACATTTCTTGGGTATAAATTGAGATTAACCTTGGGACTTTGGGAAAGCTAATTGTTTTAAATTTTATTTTAGTAACATCTATACAACTCAAAATTTCCCAAACTAACCACTTTCAAGGGTAAAATTCAGTAATAGTTATTACATTCATAATATTGTACTATATTTTCATCACCTCAAATAGAAACTCTGCACTCATTAAGCAAAAACTCCCCAGCCCCTGACAGTCTGTAATCTACTTTCTGTCTCTATGAATTTACTTATTCTAGGTATTTCATATGGCAAAGTAATCTTTTTTACTTCACATTTCCTATCAGCCAAAAAAGGATAATAACACTGTCTATCTCACAGGAGTTAAATAAAATAATTCAAGCAAAATACTCATCACACTGCCTGGGGAGCATTAGAAATACTCCACACACTTTAGTACATTTCTGTGCTTCTTGTTACTCATTTTTACCTTTCCTTTTGTGTCTAGCACATGTCTGAGTGTTCTGTTCTTTTTACTGTTTCTTGTTGAATAATACTCTCAGGGAAACATTCTGGTTGGGGATGAGAGAAAAAGTTTTCTTACTTCTTTTTCATTGCTTCTGGCAATGCTGTTCTTTGAAGTTTGAGCATCAAATGAAAGTAAAGGATGTAGCCTGTTTATCTGTAGCAGTGAAATGCAGGGAGGATGTTTTAGGTTCCTAGGTTGCTCCAGCAAATAACATGAAATGGGTTGGCTTAAAAAATGAGTATTAATTAGCTTACAGTTTTGAGATGAGAAAATGTCTAAAACAAGGCACTATCAAGATCATGCTTTCTTCCTGAAGACCAGCTGCCTGAGATTCCATGGCAAGGCACATGGCGACATCTGTTGGTCTCTCCCTTCTCTTCCTTTTTCCCTAGACTTTCAGCTTCTTATTTCCTGTGGCTTTCTCTCTGTGTGTCTGAATTTCTTTCTCTAAGTGGGGATAGCCCCAGAGATTGATGCCTAATTAGTGGGCTCTTCGTTGGAATCTGTGCTCCTGAGAGTGACAGAGTTGGACTCAAATAAGTCCTCCCTGCACATGGTCCATCTGTCCCTTCTATTCAAACCTATATGTGATGCTGGAGTTTTTAGGTGTACTTCCAGAGACTGAAGCCTCTGGCCTACCTATGTGCCAGCCGTGCCTGGAATCTCGGTGGAGCTGCAACTCCTACCCTACAGCTCAATGGACTCATCCAAGTCACCTGGCGAGGAGACGACGATGGGCAAGGGCCATCCCAGGGAATGGAGAGGGCCTGCAGCTGCAGGCAGGATAATACCATCCATCGTATCCATGGGATATAAGCCCTTTCTCACTTGGAGGTGGAGTGGCCATCACCATCCCAGCCCCTCAGGATGGGGGGAGGAGCTATGGACTAGAGTGGACTTGGTGGTGTTCTGTTGTAGACATATTGTGATTCAAGCAATGGAAGAAATTGTAACAGTGAGGTGGAGCCGGTGGGCACTGGACGTTTTTGGGGCAAGGTGGGGAGGGGCAGTTGAAATATAGGGGCTTTTTTGGGACTTAGGGGTTGTCCTGAGTGGTGTTGCGGCGATGGATGTAGGCTATTTTGCATCAGCATATACCATGCAGAACTGTGTGGGAGAGAGTGTGGTCTATGATGTGAACTGTGGTCTATGCTCTGTGGCAAGGCCCCAGGATGTGTATATCCATTGCGGGTGTTGTGCCACACTGATGAAGGATGGTGGTGTGGGATGTTGTGGGAGGTGTGGGAAGTGGGGAACATGGGGATCCCTGTAATTTCTGAGTAATATTTAGGTAATCTAAGCACCTTTAAATATATATATAT
>JAQZBX010027106.1:0-28544 GCA_029593785.1 Cabassous unicinctus
GCTCTGCTGACCTTCTTTAAAGAAGACCACAGAGCTTATTCCTGTGGGTGTGCTGCTTAGTTCTTCTTCTTGTCTTTTTTTTGTACCACGGAGGACTTCCTTCTGTATGCTCTGGCCTATGACCACTTTGTTGCCAAATGTAAACCTCTCCTATTTTCTGTTAGCATGTCTTACAATCTCTATGTACTTTTTGTGTTGTAGTACTACTTGTGGGGTGTAGTGCATGCCATCACTCAAACAACAATGAACCTTAGGTTGTCCTTTTGTGGTTCAAATGAGATGAATGACTTTTTTCCTTATATGCCTCCCCTTGTCCCTACATGTTAAAATACCTTTATAAACCAATTGGTTCTTCTTGGCTTATGTGGCTCCATAATTGTCATTAACATTCTTGATTGTCTTGGTTGCATGTATCTATATCATTTCAACCACCCTGATGATTCATCTGGTACAAGGATGCCAGAAAACTTTCTCCACATGTGCATTCAACCTGGCTGAGGTGTGCTTGTATTTTGGTACTGTTTTCTTCATGTATCATATCAACAACCCAGTGCCATCTCCTACATGGAGCAAAGTAAAGTAGCATCCATCCTTGACACTATTATCATCTCCCATGTTGAACCTCCTGATATACAGTCCAAGGAACAAAGATGTCAAGCAAGCTCTTAAAATGAGAAAGAAGAAACTCTTTTGCTGATTTTGGTTACTATGTGTCACAAGAATCATCCTGTACTTAGCTTGAAATCAGTGCTACTTATGTTGATTGAATTTTAGCACTATGACATTTTGGAGGGTTTTTGTTTAATTGTTGAAGTATGTAATCTAGAAGATAAGACATATTTCCATTACCTTTTTCTGTCCAATAAGAGAAATAAATTGTAGGACTTGTGCTGAATGAAATATAAACTGGAAGAATGGATGATTGGATGGATAAGCATTCATGGTTATGTTACTTCACATTATAGATCATCTTTAACTCTGTCTGATAATAACTAAAGATAATTTTCTACTATTTAAAAAAGCTATATAAATTTGAATACATATAGGTTTAAATAGAAGAGACTGATAGACCATGTGCAGGGAGGTCTTATTTGAGTCCAACTCTGTCACTCTCAGGAGCACAGATTCCAAAGTAGAGCCCACTGATTAGGCGTCAATGTCTGGGGCTATCCTCCCTTATATAGGACCTGGGTGTCTCCAGAGACCTCAGGAGCCCCTCTGTGTGGGGAGATATCCACTTTGGTGTTCTATGAGATCCTACTGAGGTGTGCGTAAGCGTTACCTCTGAGATGACCTCCCGAATGTCTTTGAAGTCTCTTAGCCACATGAACTCATTTGTTTTTGCCTTTCCCCCCTTTTATTCAAGGTTTTTTCCCAGTCGTGTTTCCAGTTGGCATTTGGTATTAATCCCTCATTGCCAGGGAGGCTTATTCCCGGGAGTCATGTTCCATATTAGAGGGAAGGTAATGCTTTCATATGCTGAGTTTGGCTTAGAGAGAGGCCACATTTGAGCAACAAGGAGGATCTCAGATGGCAACCCTTAGGCACCCCATAACAGTAGGCTGTTTCAATTACAAGAGCAAAGACTCTTAAGGCTAGTCATCAATAACAAGAACCCATCAGTGAGCTATTCTCTTTTGCCAGACACTGCCCCTGCACTCAGGGGACAGTTGCTGCTCCCTTGGAGAATATGGCAGAGCTCTCCAGGCTGGGAATTCAGTATTCCCTCAATTATTGAGTGATTGTCTACCCACCGTGACCATGCCTCATCCCTCAATCATTTGAATAATTTTATATGTCTTTCATGTATATTCAGATGAACTTACTCCCATGAATCCCCCATCCCAGACACCCCCCACCAACCTATATGTGAGGCTGGAGTTTGTAGGTGTACTTCCAGAGACTGGAGCCTCTTGCCTACCTATGTGCCAGCTGTGCTTGGAATCTCGGTGGAGCTGCAGCTCCTACTCTACAGCTCAATGGACTCACCCAAGTCACCTGGTGAGGAGATGACGATGGACAATGGCCATCCCAGGGAATGGAGAGAGCCTGCAGCTGCAGGCAGGATAATCCCATCCACCATATCCATGGGACATAAGCCCACTCTCACTTGGACATGGAGTGGACATCACCATTCCAGTCCCCTCAGGAGTGGGGGAAGAGCTATGGCCTAGAGTGGACTTAATGGTATTCTGTTGTAGACATATTGTGACGCAAGCAATGGAAGAAATTATAGCAGTGAGGTGGAGCCAGTGGCCACTAGATTCTTTCGGGGCAGGGAGGGGAAGGGCAGTGGTAACACGGGGACTTTTTCAGGACTTGGGAGTTTTCCTGAGTGACGTTGTGGCAACGGATATAGGCCAATTTACATCAGCATATACCATGCAGAACTGTGTGGGAGAGAGTGTGGTCTACGATGTGAACTGTGGTCTATGCTTAGTGGCAAAGCCCCACGATGTGTATATCCATTGCAGGTGATGTGGCACACTAATGAAACATGTTTATTTGCGATGTTATGGGAGATATGGGAGGTGGAGATCATGGGAATCCTTGTAATTTTTGTGTAACATTTATGTAATTAAAGCATTTTTTAAAATATATATATGAAAAAAAAATAACATTTATGTAAGCAAATGCACATATACACATATATATCTATATATCATTTTACAAAAATTGGTTTGTATTGTGAAAAATTTGATTTTTATCCACAATTGAAAATAAAATTTTTTGAATATAACTCACCAAAAACAGATGTGGACCCTACCCAAGGGAAAAGGAGCCATAAATATTTTGATTAAAATTTTTATAATTCACTAAATTAATAATTGATAATTTTCACAATAAAATGAAGATTGAATGAAATAGAAACATTTCCTTTTAAAATTCTAAGCTGCTTTATTAATCTATAATTGGCATGCAATAAATGTGTGCATTTGAAGTGTACAATTTATGTTTGATAGTTATATGCACTGGTGAAACCATCACCATAATCATGATAATAAACATTATTCTGATCACACTAAAAGCTTCCTTGGATCTTGTTATAATGCTTAATTCCTGTCCTTCCCCCAACCCCTTTACTCACCAGACAACCACTTATCACCTTTTCCAAGAATTTAACATAAATTCAATTATGCAGTATGTAGTGGGATTTTTGTTTTGTTTGGTTTGGTTTTATTTTTGGTTTCTTAGTTTCTTTCACTCAGCATAATTTTGAGATTCATCTAAATTGTAGCATGTATCAATAGTTGTTTCCTCTTCATTGCAGAATAATATTGCATTGTTTAGATATTCACTTAACATTTCACCTTTTTATAGACATTTGATTTGTTTCCAGATTGAAGCTATTACAAATAAAGTTGATTGAATATTAGTATTCAAGAATTTATATGAACTTAAGCTTTCATTACTCTTGGGTAAATACCTTGGAATGGAATAGTTAGATCATATAGTAAGAGTATATTTAATCTTTTAAGAAATTTCTATACTAATATCCAAAGAGTTTTTACTAGTTTTCATTCCTACCACCAGCTTGTGAGAATTATAGATTCTCCATATCCTAACATTTGCATGCATCTTTCTTATTAAAAGTCATTTTAATAAGTGCATAGAAGTATCACATTGTGGTTTTAAGTTGAATTTTCCACATGACAAATGGTGCTGAAAATATTTTTTTTTTATTTGCCATCTGTATATGTTTGGTGAAATGGGTGTTCAAATATATTGCTTATAAGTTTTCATTAAAGTATTAATTTTCTTATGAATAAGATCTGGGAATATTTTGTGTATTGTGAAAGCATGACTATTCATGAAATATGATTTGAAAATAATTTTTCTTAGGCTGTGGTTTGTCTTACCATTCCCTTAGCAATGTCCTTTTAAGAGTGAAAGTTTTAATTTTGTTTAAATTCAATATATTAATTGTTAACTGAAATAAGTTATTTACTGTAGAGGAATATTCTGTTTACTTACCTAAAATATCTGTGCCTAATGTAAGGTTGAAGAGATATTTGTCTATGTTTACTTCTACATGTTTTATAGTTTTATATTTATATTTATGTGTATGATCTTTTTGAGTTTTTTTTTAATAAGATAGAAAGTCTAGATCAAAGACCTTTTTATTCATATGGGTTCAAATGTTTTATCATCATATCTTGAAATACTATCATTTCTCCACTGAATACTCCTTGTACTTTTGTCAAAAATCAGTTACACACACACACACACAGGATTGATTTCAGAACTTTTTTCTATGTTTCACCAGTTTGTCTCTCTTTCCACCAATATCATGCTAGCTTGATTACTCCAATTTCATAAGTCTAAAATCAGGTATTTTGCTCCTCCAAATGTTTTCTTATTTTTCAAAGATGTTTTGGTAAATTTAGGTTTTTTTTTCTTTCATTCTTTTATTATTTCTCGTGATATTTCTAAATGAATTTTAGGAACAACTTGTCAGTTTCAACAAAAAGCTCTGTTGGGGTTTTGATTGGGATTGATTTTAATCTTTACAATTATTTTGAAATAAATGGCATCTTGACATTATTTACATTTCCAAAATATGAGCCCAATTTTTGTTTCAAGTTAACATCTAACATCTAAAATCTCTCAGAATTGTTTTATGGTTCATTATACATGTTTCCACATTATTTCAGATTAATCCCTAAGTATTTAATGTTTGTGATGCTATGGTAAGTGTTACCTTTATATAATTTTTTTTTCTGAAATTTCATTGTTAGCAAATAGACACAAAATTTATTTATATAAATTGACCTTGTGACCTTCAAATTTGCTAAATTCAGTTATTTCTAGCAGCTTTTTGGTAGTTTCATCAGCTTTCTTAAAATACAATCATATCACCTACAAATATGATATTTTCCTTTCTTTTATAATCTGATGACTTTTTCTTGATTTTTGCGTTAAAGTCTATTAATCTGTTCTGCCAATCTGTGTCTTTTAATTGGGAATTTTAATCTATTAACATTCAGTGTTATTATTGTATAAGCAGTACTTATTTCAGCCATTTTATCCTTCGCTTTTTATAAGTCAAATCTTGTTTGTCTCTTTTTTTACCATAGTTATCTTTCCAGATTATCTTCATTTCTTCACATTACTACAAGCCATTCTCTCCTCTTTTCTTTTCAGCTTGCAGAACTCTATTTAGTAGTTCTTGTAGAGCTAGTCTCTTATGACAGATTCTCTTAGTTTTTGATTATGTACAAATATTTTAAATTTTCCCTCAGTTTTAAAGAAAATTTTCTCTGGATAAATATTTTTTGATGGCATTTTTCTTTTCAGTACCATAAATATATCATACCACTGCCTTATTGCCTCCATAGTTTCTGATGAGAAATTACCACTTAGTATTTTTGTAGAACTTTTGTTTGCAACAAATCTCTTTTCTCTTCCTCCTTTCAGAATTCTCTCTTTATCTTTGGCATTTGACATTTTTATAATTATGTATCTCTCACACAGCATAATCAATCTGTTAGGATATATTCTGTTTGGAGAACATTGTACATATTAATGGGTATTTAAGTCTTTCATAAGAGTTGGGAATTTTTTGGACATTATTTCTCAAATAGTCTTTCTGCCTGTTGTCACTCCTCTTCTCCTCCTGGGGTACCATGCACATATATTTGTGTGCTTTGTGCTGTCATTTAAATCCCTGAGGCTCTGCTCAAATTTTTCCATACTTTTCTCTATCTGCTTTTCTGTCTACTGCTTTGCTGATTCTTTCTTCTATTAGTATCTGTTTAGTATCCCTCTGGTGTATTTTTAAAATTATATATATATATATACACACACATATATATATATCATTAGATAAGTTGTTAGTTTACAAAAAAAATCATGCATACTATGCAGAATTCCCATACACCACCCTTCCACCAACACCTTGAATGGTTTTGAAACATTTGTTACAGATTATGAAAAAAAATCATCAAAATATTCCAATTTCTGAGTCTCCACTGAAGTTTAATTTCTTCCCTTGACTGGGCCATATCATCCTGTTTCTTAGTATGACTTGTAGTTTTTGATGATGCCTAGACCTCTGATCATCTTGATGAGTTTTCTCTGAAGGTCAGTTTCTCCCTCTTGCTAAAGAATTTATTGTTGATTGGCTTTTTGTTAAAACTTTTCTTAGATACTTTGTCGACTTTATTCTAGCACTTTAGAAGAACCTGTGATGACTTGATCAGATTTTTTTTGGCTAATCTTCATCTGATTCTTGCCATGGATATGTGGTGAAATTTTTAAGATTGTAATTTTTGTGTAGTTATTTTAATGCCAGGAGAAAATTTTCTCTCCTTGGTTCCTTCTATGGGAATCTCAAACTGTTCAGTTTGTTTTCTTTAGCTTCTATAGTGTTTTACACTCTTTTCATTGTCTCTAGCTGCTTTTGCTTGGAAGGCAAATTCTAGGGTAAAGGTCACCCCAGAGGTGACTTTCCAAGGCCAGTATTTCCTAGGCAAAACAAGGCCATGGGTCCATGAAAACGGTGCATACCAGCTTCAAAGACCCCTGGGGAGAAGATTAAGAAGCCTGTCAGAAACCTCTGAGATGGCTCCCTATATCTGTGTTTTCCTCTCCTTCCCAGCAAATGCAACACTTCAGTTAACTTTCCCTTGTGGCCATGAGGAAGTACTGTATCTTTAAATCTTCACCACCTTTGGCCATGAGGAAGCACTGTATCTTTAAATATTCACCACATTTGCTCCTGTTCAAGGCAGGGTTGAAACAATGTCTCCTGCTGCTTTTGTCTCAGATGGGTTAAAATAGTTGCTCAGAGTCAGGACCATGGCATCCAAATTTGCTGAGCAAAAGCTCTGATCAGTAATTGAGCATGCTCTTCCCTGCTCTGGGGAAAAAAAAGTTTTATGTCCCTTTCTGTCACCAGTGATCTTTCCAGGGACTGGACCTCAAGGCATCAGGCCATGAGAGTGGGGAATGTGTACCCATGGACATTGTGCAGAGAGAGCAACTCACTATTCTTCACAACAATTCATAAGCCTTTCCCTATTTCTCTTGCCTGGATGCTTTACAGTGTTCTTCCAGGCTCTAGAGGCACAGAACTGTTGTTTCACAGTGTTCTGGCATGTTTAATAGATGTTTTTGGAAGAACTGAGGACTGCTGCTCCCTATTCTGCCAAATTACTATCTCTACCAGATTGCTAGTTTGACCCATGGTAATATACCAAATGTAAACTATTTTTAATTACTTTATAATTTCTAACTGGAAATCTTATTGGTGAGTATGTTAATTCCAGAGCAGAGTTTTTTGTTTTGTAGAAATATTTCACTCTGATCCAGTTCTTCTTATGGTTTTATCATGTTTGGTTTATACAGTTGAATCTATATTCTTAATTTTTTAAAATATTTAATTTTTTTAAAAAGATACTTAGATTACATAAATGTTACACAAAAAATATAGGTATTCCCATATGCCCCACCTTCCACCCCTCCCACAACCTCCCACACAATCATCCTTCATCAGTGTGACACATTAATTGCAATTGACAAACATATCCTGGGGATCTGCCATTAAGCATGGACCATAGTTCACATTGTGGACCACACTCTTTCCCACACAGCTCTGCATGTTACATGATGACACAAAATGGCCTATATCTGTCACTGCAACGTCACTCAAGACAATTCCCAAGTCCCAAAAAAGTCCCCATACCATAATTGCTTTTCCCTTTCCCTGCCCCCAGAGCCTCCAGTGGCCACTGGCTCCACATTAGTCTTGTAATTTCTTCCATTGCTTGAATCACAATATGTCCATAGTAGAATATCAGTAAGTCCACTCTAGTCCATAGCTCTTCCCCCCATTCTAAGAAGTCTGGGATGGTGATGTCCACTCCACCTTTAATTGAGAGGGGACCCATATCCCATGGGGAAGATGGATGGGATTATCCTGCCTGCAGATGCAGACTCTCTCCATTCCCTGGGATGTCCATTGTTCATCATCATCTCCTTGCCAGTAGTCCTGGGTGAGTCCAACGAGCCATAGAGTAGCAGTTGTTGCTCAACTGAGGTTCCGGGCCCAACTGGCACATGGACAGCCCAAAGACTCATGTCTCTGGATATACACCTACAAACTCCAGCACCAAGTATAGGTTTGAATAGCAGGGACAGATGAGCCATGTGCAGGGAAGACATAGTTGAGTCCAACTCTGTCACTTTCTGGAGCACAAACTCCAAAGCTGGGCCGACTGGCAAGGCACCAAACTCTGTAGCTATCCACCCTGACATAGGACTGGGTGTCTCCAGAGCCCTCAGGAGCCCCACTTTTAGGGGCGATATCCATTTTGGAATTCTATGAAATCTTACTGAGATATGCACAGGTGTTACCTCTGGGATGACCTTCTGACTTTTAGCTGTATAAACTCATTTGTCTTTACCTTTTCCCTCTTTTATTAAAGGTCTTTTTCCAGGCACATTGTCAATGGGCTCTTGGTAGCAATCTCTCAGTGCCAGGGAGGCTTATCACCAGGAGTCATGTCCCATGCTGGGAGGAAGGTAATGCATTCATATCCTGAGTTTGGCTTAGAGAGAGGCCACATTTGAGCAACAAGGAGGCTTTCAGGAGGAAACCCTTAGGCGCCTCATAACAATAGGCTAAGTTTCAATTTCAAGAGCAAAGACTCCTATGGCTAGTCATCAATATCAAGGGCCTATCAGTGGATCATCCTCCTTTGCCATTCACTGCCTCTGCACTTGGGAGACTGTTGCTGCTCCCTTAGAGAATGTGGCACTGCTCTCCATGATGAGAATTCAGTATTCTCTCAGTATTTGAAGATTATTATAGAATTTTTTTATATTACTTTTAAACTAAAGTTTTACTATTAGAGAGGGTCACTATCTTTAATAAAAGTGTGCCAAATATATGCTATGGACCATGGTTGGTGGTAATAGTCTAATGATATTATCTGATAATCTATAACAAATATTCCACCATGGTGTGGTGTATTGGTGATGGGGTGTTGTATGGGAATTCTACACAATGCATTTTTTTAAAATTATTTATTTATTTAATTTTAAATATATTTTTTCATTTTTTAAAAGATACTTAGATTACATAAATGTTACACAAAAAATATAGGGATTCTTATATGCCCAACTCCCCATACCTCCCATATAAACATCCTTCATTAGTGTGACACATTCATTGCAATTGATAAACCTATCCTGGGGCTTTGTCACTGAGCATGGACCATAAATCACATTGTAGTCTACACTCTCTCACACACAGTTCTGCATGTTATGTGATGATATAAAATGGCCTATATCTGTCATTGCAATGTCATTCAGGATGATTCCCAAGTCCCGAAAATGCCCCTGTATTAAAACTGTTTTTCCTTGTCCTTGCCCCAGAGCCTCCACTGGGTCACTACCTCCACATCAATGTTTTGATTTCTTCCAATGCTAGAATCACAATATGTTTATAGTAGAATACCAGTAAGTCCGCTCTAGTCCATAGTTCGTTCCCCAATCCTGAGGATTCTGGCATGGTGATGTTCACTCCACATCTAATTGAGATGAGGCTTTGATCCCATACAGTCAATGGATGGGACTCTCTTGCTTGCAGTTGCCATCTCTCTCATTTCCTTGGTATGGTGATTATCAATCCTCACCTCCTTGTTAGTTGTCCTGGGTGAGAACAATCAGCTGGAGAGTAGGTGTTGCAACTCCGCTGTGGTTCTGGGTCCAGCTGGCACATGGACAGTCCAGTGATTTCACTCTCTTGGACGTACACATGCAACAAACTCCAGCACCAATTGTAGGTTTAAATAGAAGGGACAGATGAGCCCTGTGTTGGAAAGCCATACTTGCATCAAACTCTGTCACTCTCAAGAGCACAAACTTCAAAGTAGGGCCCACTGGCAAGACATCAAACTCTGAAGTTATCTGCCCTGACCATAGGACCTGGGTGTCTCCAGAGCCCTGTGGAGCCCCACTATTTGCGGTAGTATCCATTTTGGCAGACTACGAGATCCTGCTGAGATGTGCATAAGCTTTACCTCTGGGATGACTCCCAACTCTCTTTGTTTTTTTTTTTTTCCATGAAATTCATTTATTGCCCTTTCTTCTCCCTCCCCTGCCCAAATACTATCTCTCAATAGGAAAAAGATTCTCCTAACTTTAATGGATTTCTAAACTGTAAGTATTTGTGATGGTTTCCCTTTATATTTTTAAAAGTCATTAGCTATAAAAAGAAGAAGCAAGAAAAGAAAAAAGATAAAAGGTCATCTGATCTAAGGCATTTCCTGGTCAAGTTAAACAAAATATAATTCAGATGATCTTGTTGCATCTGGTGCCTAATTCAGAGCCTAATCTGTGGGTTCATGACCCTGTAGGGAAGAGTAGAGATTGAAGTCTCTTAGCCATATAAACTCATTTGTCTTTACCTTTTCCCCCTTTTATTTGAGGTCTTTTTCCAGTTGCATTGCTGGTTGATGCTTAGGAATAACACAATGCACTTTTGAAAGTATTTAAGCTGGATATTTTCTTTTGTAGAATATTTTTATCCACTGGCTCAAATTCTATGTTATTGTAGAACAATTTAGGATTTATAAATCTTCCTTAATCAGTTTCAGAACTTTTTGAAACTCATTGAAAACAGTATTCATGTAAATTGAGTCCTGCCCATTAGCATTATATTTTGTATTTAATTTATAAATTTAAAAATTCTAATGGACCTATAATGTCCAATTGTTCTAATTAATTAATCCTGTACTATATTTTCTTTTTTAATTCACTGATATTTTCTTATTAATATTTTCTTCCACAGATATTACTTTAGACTATTTTAACCTACATTATATAAATTAAAATTTTCATTTACTTCATCAGTGTTCAGCTTGTGTTCTTGGTTTTTTTTTGAAAAGTTTACTTTTCCAAATATACGTGGATATATATTTCTTTAGGAGCTTCTTTAGCTATGTTACAGAGGGCTTTTTATGTAATATTTTTATTGTCATTTAGATATAATTATTAACTAGTTGGATTTTTATTATTTTTTTATTAGAGAAGTTCTGAGTATAGAAAATAATCATGCATAAAATATAAGAATACTGTATACTGCTTCACCTGGAATTGGTGTGGAATATTTGTTACAATTGATGAGCGCACTTTTTAAAAAATATATATATTATTTTTAACACCTATTACTAACACCTTGTATTAATATCATAGATTTGTTACAATTCATGAAAGCACATTCTTTTACTTCTACTATCAACTATAGTCCATCATTTACAATAGTGTTCACTGTACTGTACTGTTCTATGTTAGATCTTTTAATTATTATTCTAGTAATATATCTACCCTAAAACTTTTGGCTTAAGTTTCTCCATTTAACCATACTCACCTATACAGTTCATTGCTGTTGATTATACTCACAGTAGGGTGTTACCGTCACCACCACCATTTCCAAACCTTAACTATCTGTCCAAAAAGAAATTTTGACAAGTTAATCACCAACACCCCATTCTCTAACACCAATCTCTCTGCAAGTAACTTATACTCTAGAAACAATTTATGAGTTTGCTTATTAACCTATCTCCTGGTAACCTATACTCTAGAAACAATTTATGAGTTTGCTTATTAAAATTAGTTCATAAAAATGAGATCATACAATAGCTCTACTTCTGTGTCTGGCTTATATTACTCAAGATATTGTATTCAAAGTTATGAATATATATGTTCATATGTATATGTTGTTACATGCATCAGGACTTTGATCTTTTTTATGGCTGAAAAATATCCCACTGTATATATAGATATATATACTACAATTTGCTTATCAATTCATAGGTTGATGGACATCCGGCTTGCTTCCATCTTTTGGGAATTGTGAATGATACTGCTATGGACATCAATGTGCAAATGTCTGTTTGAGACCCTGCTTTAAATCCTTTTGGGTATATAATTAGTAGTGGGTTTGATGGATCGTATGTGAATCCTATACTTAGTTTCCTGAGGAATCACCAAACTCTTCTCTACAGTGGCTGCACCATTCTACGTTCCCACCAGCAGTGAATGAATGTTCTTAATTCTCCACATCTTCTCCAACACTCATAGTTTTCTGTTTTTTTTTTAAATAGTGGTCAGTGCAGTAGGTATGAAATGATATCTCAATGTCACTTTGATTTGAACTTCCCAAATAGTAATGTTGATCATCTTTTCATGTGCTTTTTAACAATTTATGTTTCCTCTTTGGAGGAATGTATATTCAAGCCCCTCGCCAATTTTTGAATTTTGTTGTTTGGCTTTTTATGATTGACTTGTAGGGTTTCTTTATATATGCTGGATATTAGATCCTTATTGGCTATATGGTTTCCAAATATTTTTACATTCTTGAGAAAATCATTTAAAGCACAGTTTTGTTTTTAATTTTGAGGAGATCCCATTTATATTTTCTTTTGTTTCTTGCACTTTGGTTGTAAAGTCTATGAAACCATTGCCTAACAGATCTTGTAGATGCTCCCCTACATTTTCTTGTAGGAAATCATTCGTCATTGTTCTTATATGTAGGTCTTTGATCCACCTTGAGTTCATTTTTGTATGTAGTGTGAGGTAAGGATCTTCTTTCATTCTATTTGATATGGATATCCAGTTATCCCATCACCATTTGTTGAATACACTATTCTGTCTCAGTTGAATGAACTTGACAGCCTTGTCAATATTCAATTGTTCATTGATGTGAGGGTCAACTTCTGAACTCTCAGTTGAATTCCGTTTGTCAATATATCTATCCTTTTACAAGTGCATTGCTGTTTTGCCACTTTAGCTTTGTGATATGCATTAAATCAGGAAGTGAGAATCCTCTAACTTTCTTTTTCTTTTTCAAGATGTTTCTGATTTTGAGGGTCAATTACTCTTTCAAAGAAATTTGATAACTTGCTTTTCCACTTCTTAAAAGTAGGCTGTTGGAATTTTGATTGGGATTGAATTGAATCTGTAAATAAATTCAGAAAGAATGATATTTAGTCTTTCAATACATGAACACAAAATGCACTTCAATTTATTAAGGACTTCTTTGGTTTCTTTTAGCAATGAATTTTAGTTTTCTGTGTACAGTATTCAAGTCCTGTATATCTTGGGTTAAATTTATTCCTAGATATTTGATTTTTTTACCTGCTATTACAAATGGATTTTTTTTTCATTATTTCCTTCTCAGATTACTCATTACTAGTGTATGGAATCACTACTGATTTTTGTGTGTTAATTTTATTTCCCCCCACTTTGCTGAACTTGTTTATGGGTCTGAATAACTTTATTAGAGATAAAGCTAGACTTTTTCTATATAGGATCATGTCCTCTGCAAATAGTGAACGTTTTACTTATTCCTTTTAATTTGGATGCTTTTTATTTATTTTTCTTTCTTAACTGCAAGAGCAACAACTTCTATCACAATGTTAAGTAAGAGTGATGGCAGTGGGCATCTGTGTCTTGGTCTGGATCCTAGAGGAAAAGTTTTAAAGCTTTCAACATTGAGTAGGATGCTAGCTGTGGGATTTTCATATTTGCCCTTTATCATGTTGATGAATTTCCTTCTATTCCTATCTTCCAACATGTTTTTATAAAAAAAAATGTTTGATTTTGTCAAATGTCTTTTCTGAATCAATAGAAATGATCATATAATGCTTCTCATTTGATTGGTTAATATGGTATATTACATTAATTGATTTTCTTATGGTGAACCATCCTTGCATACTTGGGATAAAACCCATTGATCATAGTGTATAACTTGTTTAATGCATTGTTGGATTCAAATTGCAAGCATTTTGTTGATGATTTTTGCATCTAAGTTTATTAGAGAGATTGGACTGTAATTTTCTTTTAGAATCTTTATCTGGCTTTAGTATTAGGGAGATGTTTGTTTCATAGAATGAATTAGGTAATCTTCCCTCCTCTTCAATTTTTTGTCAACTTTAAGCAGCATTAGTTTTAGTTCTTTTGTGATTTGTCTTTTGATGTCTTCTATTTCTTGTTTCATTGATGTATGTTGTTCACGTGTTTCTAGAAATTCCTCGTTTTCATCTAAGTTGTCAAACTTGCAGGCATTTAGTTTTTCATATTATACTCTTATGATCTTTTTTTAAATTTCTGTGGGGTCATTGGTGATATTCTTTCTCTCATTTCTGAATTTATTTATTTGTATCTTCACTCTTTATTTCTTTGTTTGTCTAATTAAGGGTTTGTCAATTTATTAGTATTCTCAAAAACAGCTTTTGGATTTGTTAATTCTCTCTATTATTTTTTATTATCATTCAATTCTGCTCCAATCATTGTTATTTCTTTCCTTTTGCTTGCATTGGGATTCCAGACAGTTCAGTTATGTCTTTGGTTTTAGTTATATCTTATTTTGTAATGTAGATATTTAGGAATATAAAGTTTCTTCTCAGCCCTATGTTTGCTGTATCCCTTAAGTTTTGATAGGTTGTGTTCTCATTTTCATCACTCTCAAGATATTTATTGATTTATCTTCCAATTTCCCCCTTGACCCTTGTCCCATTGAGTGTTTAAGAATGTGCTTAGCTTCTAGTATTTGTGGATTTCCCAGTTCTCTAAACATTATTAATTTCCAGCTTCATTCCATTGAGTTAACAGACAGTGCTTTCTGTCCTTTAATTTTTAAAAAAATGTTATTGAGTTTTGTTCTAAGACTTAACATGTGGTCTATCCTGGATACTGATCTCTGAGCACTCAAGAAGAATGTATATCCTGCTGTTTGGGGTGCACAGTGTTCTCTCTATGTCAATTAAGTCTAGTTCCTCTAGCATATTATTTAAGATCTCTTTTTTTAAATTGATCCTCCCTTTAGTTGTTCTGTCTATTGCTGAGAATGGTGCATTGAAGTCCCCTACTACGATCTTACAGACATCAATATTTCCCCTCAGTTTTGTCAGGTTTTGCCTCATGTATTTTCAGGCACTCTGGTTAGGTACATAATTATTTGTGATCTTTCTTCCCGGTGGATTGTTCCTTTTATTAATATATAAATGTATATGTTGTCCTTCTTTATATCTTACAATTGCATTTAAAGTTCTATTTATTCTCATATAAGTATAGCTATTCCTGCTCTTTTTTGGTTACAGTTTGCATGGAAAATCTTTTTCCAATCTTTCACACATAACCTATTTGTACCTTTGGGCCTATGGTGAGTCTCTTGTAGACAGCATGTAGTAGGATCATATTTTTTGTCCATTTTGCCTATTTTTATCTCTAAATGGGGGACTTTAATACATTAATATTCAATGTTATTACTGTAAAGGCAGTAATTACTACATACAATTTATCTTCAGGCTTTTTTTAATGTCATATCTTATTATTGTTTATCTTTTTACTCTTTTAGTTACCCTTAGTAATAATCGTCATTTCTAAACCCTCCCCAAAACCTTGCTCTCCTACTTTTTTTTTCCTTTCAGGCTGCAGTACTTCCTTTAGTATTTCCTTTAGGCCAAGTCTCCTTTTGATGAATTCTCTCAATTTCCATTTATCTATGTTTCATTTTAATGTCTTCTGCATTTTTGAGTGATGTTTTTTCTGGATACAGAATTCTTAGCTGACATTTTTTCTTTTTGTACCTTAAATATGTCATACCACTCCCTTCTCACTTCAAAAGTTTCAAATGAGATATCAGCACTTAATCTTATGAGTACCTGTTGTATATGATAGATCTCTTCTCTCTTGCTGATATCAAGACTAAAAATATGGAACAGTTCACAAATTTGGGTATCATCCTTGAGCATGGATCATGCTAATTTTCTCTGTATCATTCTAATTTTAGTATATGTGCTGCCAAAGTAAGCTCCCTACTCTTTTCATGTCACATTTTTCTTGATTTAGCTTTCTCTTGGTTGATATAAACTTTACACTGTTTTCTGGAGTTCTGAGAAATTTGGTTCTGACAAACTTGTTTTTCAAAGTTTATTTGGAAGAACAGGATTTTGGAGCTTCATCCTCACCATCTTACTCTTGTCAGTCCCCAAACTGTTGGCTTTTAATGAACTTCCCACATTAAGTAGAAATTAATCCTACATTCTCAATTAAAACAAGCAAATGCATCCCTTGCCCTAAGTCAGGGTTAATGGTCAATTCTATCCCAAGTAGCCTTTCTTTTCCCAACAGTGCCACATATGTCAGCGGATTCCACAGCAACTAGTCAGTTCCTACCTGGAGCAAGTCTCTCAATGTATGCATCCCTACTCTAGATGTCTAAATTTCTCTCTGAGCCCATGATCTGTGGAGGTTGTATTTCTTACAAGTGGTCCATAAAGGTTAATCTGGGAGATCATAGACAACTGCATTATTGACAAAATTGCATATTTGTCAAGCTTTTTGTTTACTCCCCTGTAAGACTGCCATCTACTCCTCTGGGGTTCAGGCCTGAGAATACCTTTGGCTAGAGGATATATCCATGGACAATGATCAGAACCCAGGAGCAGCAATTGCTGTCTGATGGTATGATGGATTGGCCACACAGAGACATGGCTTGGTCACACTCAGTATCCACTCAGCAAAGCCTACTCTTGTTTTGGTGTGAGTCAACATTTGTGTCAGGAGGCAGAACATCTGGAGGATTGACAGGAAAGGACCCTGACAATCAGAATGGACAATGGAAGCAGCATGGAGCAAGTTCGGGGAGACTCCCTTCTATGGAAAGTCACAACATTTTGTTCTCTGCTAATGCAGTTCAGATGCTGGTGGTGGTGCAGTCAGGAGTTTAAGCAACATTTTAAGTGGTTGCAATGCATTTCAGTCTAATATTGATTTTTTTCTATATTTAACAGCTATTGTACCCACATTAGACCATAGCAGCATAATATAAAGTTTACCCCAGAGTATAATAGCTACCCAAAGCAAGAGAAAGTGTTGGAAATGAAAAGCTAAATTTTACTTGAAGGGTGAAGATTCAAATCGCTGCAGGAGACATCATGGGCAGAGTAAAAAAATGTAGTAGGATAAATAAATACTGCATATAAAATAGTAGTAACAAATCATTTTATCAATTATAGGTAGTTAAAATGGAGTGAATAACACAATGTCAAAAGAGAAACTGAAAAAGATGATTTAAATAATTCAGTTATATTTGTATGCTATTTTGCGACTTATTCTTCTATCCATCTTTATGATTTACATTATTTCTGTGTCAATATAAACATTCTGCTTTCCCTAGTGAAGGCACAGCTTATAAAGCAAGTAAGCATGTTTTAACTAAAAACAATTCCTATTAATGATGTTTTGGAATACTATTAATAATTAGAGTTTTATTTAATTCAAATTTCTTGATTTCCCTAGAAGGAAAATGTAATAATTATGTGTGGAAGCAAGAGACATTTGAGATTAACATTTATGTATTTAGAAGAAGAATGTAAATAAATATCTAAATAAAATATAAAACTGAAAGCTAAGCTTCTTGAAACTGATTTTGTTAAAAATTGTGTTTTCCCTGTAAACCTGATAACTGCTATAAAAGGTAAAGTTTTGCTTCATTTTTCTTATTGTTAGTCTATACTTTACATGAAAATTACTTTGCTAATATATTTTTAGCAGAACCTGAGCAATGAGGTTTATTTTCCACTAGTGTGAAAATATTTCAATGATCTAATAAAAATATCTTTTCACTGATTGTGCCTTCTGTAGAGTGAAAACTGGTGAATGAACAATCTGAAACAGTCTAGCCTCACTGTCATAGTTCAGGTATTATTGAATATATTTACCAATGGACACCTAAATTGAACCATCTCAAAGTATATTTTGATTTTCTCAATAGACTTGAGTGAGTCACTAACAAATGTCATCTTCTTAGGGGACATATAATATTATTCTCATATGACTGTGTATCTCGGTTCCAGCTATGTAAACAAATTGCAATCAGAGCATAGAGTCATCCCTCCCCCTCTTCCCCTGGCATAATGAAAACACTAAACAGGATGGATTCATAATAGTGAGGGAAAACATAGATATTTAATGGCTGGAGTAATGAGATAATGTTTTAAAGTTTTGGAATGCTGCAAAAATTCTGTTGATGAAGTATTTGAACAATGGTCTCAAGACTTGATAGTCTAACAAAACATCTAATAATTATGATGTAGGTCATCCTCAGATTTGTGCTCCCTGAGTATACACCTAAATTAATCATCATGGCTAAAAACCAGAAGTCAAATCTCTAATGCAAGTAGGGCTCCTTTGGAAAGCTGAGAAGCCAAGAAGTCAGTGCAACTCTGGGACTTAGGGAAGCAGAGATCCCAAAGCACTTATTTTTAAAACAAATCAATTTTATTGATACATATTAATAAAGCATACAATTAATCCAAAGTATGCAATCAATGGTGTTTGGTATAACCACATAATTTGTGTGTTTATCACTTCAATCATTATTAAGGGATTTTCATTATTTCAAAAATAAACAAAAAGCAGACAAATAAACAAGAAAATTCCCCACCTCTCAATCTCTCTGTTTCCCCTGCTGTACATAGTGGCTATTTCTGGCTATTCTTGCACAATTATTTAATTGTTTAATAAGCAATTTTATTGAGATCTCTATATATGCCATATGATCTAACCAAAGGGGATAATCAATGGCTCTTAGTATAATCACAATGTTGTACATTCATCATCTCAATAATTTTAGAACAATTTCATTAATCCAAAAAGAAAGACTCCACACCCCTTAGCATTCCTTCCTCAGCCTTACGTAACCGCTAATCTAATTTCATCTTTATAAATTGATTTATATTTACATTTTATATAAATGGAATCATATACTATGTAGCACACTGTGTCTGGTCTCCTTCACTTAGTATTTTTTTGTCTGATATTAACATTTTGTAGTAGTAACTTACGTTTGTTCAACTTCAAAGAAAAACAGTGTTATATATATGCAATTTTATCCATATTCATATTTCACATAATTTATTTAGTTCATAATAGGGCAATCATACAGTATTTATCCTTTTGAGACTGGCTTGCTTCATTCAACCCATGGTCATCCATGTTGTCATATGCTTCAAGACTTCATTTATTCTTACTGATGCATAATATTCCATCATGTATATATTCCACAATTTGGTTATCCATTGATCAGTTGATGAATTCTTGGATTTTTTCCAGCTTTTGGTAATTGTGAATAATGCTGCTGTCAACATAAGTGTGCAGATGTATGTACATGTAACTGCTCTCAGTTCTTCTGTGTGTATACCTAGTAATGGTTCTGCTGGGTCTCATGGCAAGTGTATCTTCAACTTCCTTAGGAACTGCCAAACTGTCCTCCACAGTGGCTGTACCATTCTACATTCCCACCAACAGTGTATAAGCATTCTTATTTCTCCACATCCTCTCCAACAATTATAGTTTTCTGACTTTTGAATAGCAGTCAGTCTGATAGGTGTGAAATGATATTTCATTGTAGTTTTGATTTATATTTCATTAACTGTTAGTAATGTTGAACTTTTTTTTTTTATGTTCAACAAGATCTTTAGGATGTTTTCCTACATATTTCTTCTAGGAGTTTTATGGATTTAAAAAAATATATTTTGGTTCCTGATCCATTTTGAGTTAATTTTTGTTGAAGGTGTGAGTTAAGGGTTTTCTTTCTCTTTATTTTTGGATATGGCTATCCAATTTTCCCAGCTCCATCTGGTGAATAGACTGTTATGGCCCAGCTGGGTGGGCTTTAACAGCTTTGTCAAAAATCACTTGAGAGTAGATGTGAGGGTTAATTTCTGAGTTTTCAATTCAGTTCCATTGGTCAATCTGTCTGTCCTTATGCCTGTAGCATGCTGTTTTTTGCCACTGTAGCTGAGTAATATGCATTAAAATCAGGAAGTGAGAGTCCTCCAACTTCTTTTTTAAGATATTTTTTAGCTATTCAGGGGCCTTTACCCTTTTAAATAAAATTTAGTTATTTGCTTTTTGATTTCTGCAACAAAGGCTGTTGGAATTTTTATTGGGATGCATTTGAATGTGTAAATTAATTTGGGTAGAACTAATATCTTAACGATAGTCTTCCAATCCATGAACATAGAGTGTGCTTCCATTTATTTAAGTCTTCTTCAGTTTCTTTGAGTAACGTTTCGTATTTTTCTGAATATAAGTCCTTTTTGTCCTTGGTTAAGATTATTCCTAAATTTTTGATTGTTTTAATTGCTATTATTAAGCAATATTTTATTGTTTTAGTCAAACTAGAAAAAGAAAAGCAAACTAATCCCATCCAAGCCAAGGGAAAGAAAGAGTAGAGATCAGAGCAGAAAAAAAATGAAATCAAGAACAAAAAAAAAAGCAATAGAGAGAATCAACAAAACCAAAAGTTTGTTCTTTGAGATGATCAACAAAATCAAGAAGCCCTTGGCTAGACTGACAAAGAAAAAATAGAGAAGACACAAACAAAATAAAAAATGAGGGGGAGCGCATTACTTCTGACCCTACAGAAATAAAAGAGAACATAAAAGGATCCTATGAATAACTGTATGCCAAAAAACCTAGAAAATGTAGATGAGATTGACAAATTCCTAGGAACACACAAACCACCTACACTGACCCTGGAAGAAATAGTATACCTCAAACCAATCACAAGTGAAGAGAAGGAAACCGCTATCAAAAACCTCTCAAACATGAAAAGTCCAGGACCAGATGGTTCACAGCTGAATTCTACCAATCATTCAAAGGCAACCTAATACCGATCTTGCTTAATCTCTTAAAAAAAAAACTAGGAAAGAATGTTACCAAACTCATTCTATGAATCCAACATCTAATACCAAAACTAGATAAAAGCAACATGAAAAAAGAAAATCACAGACCTATATCTCAAATGAATAGAGATGCAAAAACCATCACAAAATTCTTGCAAACAGAATCCAAAAGCTTACAAGAATTATACACCGTGATCAAGTGGGTTTTATCTCAGGTATGCAAGGGTGGTTTCATACAAGAAAATCAATTAGTGTAATAAACCACATTAATAAATTAAAGACGAAATATCACATGATCCTCCTAATTGATGCAGAAAAGGCATTTGACAAAATATAGCACCCTTTCTTTATAAAAAAAAACACTCCAAAAGATAAGAATGGGAGGAAGATTTCTTGGTATGGTAAAGTGCATATATGAAAAACATACAGTTAACATTGTACTCAATTGTGAAAGAATGAAAGCTTTCCTGCTGAGATAAGGAACAAAACAAGGATGCCCAGTGTCATCATTATTACTCAATATTGTGCTAGAACTTCTATTATCAATGTTTCCTTTGTTCTGGCCAAAGTCCTACACTAATGTTATATGTTAACAATGGGGAAACTGGGTGTGGGAATATGAGAACTTTGTACAAGGTTCACCACTTTTCTGTAAATATAAAAATATTTTAAAATAAAAGAGCTTTTAAAAATACAGATAAAAACTGTTTGGAGAGGAAGTGGAGAAATAGAAACACTTATTCACTACTGGTGGAAATGTATAATGGTGCAGGTGCTGTGGAAGACAGTTTAGCCATTATTCAGGAAGCTAATTATAGAATTGCCAATCCCACTACTAGAAATATATTCAGAAGAATTGAAAGAAGGGTCATAAACAGACATTTACACACTGAGATTCATTGTGCTATTATTCACAATTGCCAAAAGAAGAAAGCAAATCAAGTGTCCCTTAACTGATGAATGGCTAAACAGTAAGTGGTTTATACATATGATGAAATATTATTCAAGTGTAAAAGGAATGCAGTTCATATGCATAAGATAACAGGTTTGAACCTTGAGGATATTATATTGAGTGAAATATTGAAGCATTGTTACTAATCATGGAATATAGTTTTTATATGTATAATGGCCTGTATCCGTCATTACAATGTAATGCAGAACAATTCCAATGTCCAGAAAATACCTCCATTTTTCACCTATTCTTCCCTCTCTCTCCCTTCAGAACCTCTGGTGGCCACTGCCTTTATATGAATGATAAAAGCTCTTCCATTGTTATAATAATAAATATACTTTAGCCCATTGTTCATTTCAAAATCTTGAGGATTTTGGGATGGTGATGCCCACTATGTTTCTAACTGAGAGGAGACTTAGATCTGATGTGTCAGATGGATGGAATTGTCTTGCTTGCAGCTGCAGACACTCTGTTCCTTGGGATGGGTATTGTCTATCATTACCTCCTTGTTAGTTGCCCTGGGTGAGTCCAATGAACTGGAGAGTAGGTGTTGTTACTCTGCTGAGATTCAGGGCTCAACTGGCACATGAATAGACCAAAGATTTAAGTCTCTGTGACTTATATTTAATTAGGATAGTTCTAAGTATAAGTTCAAATAAAAGGGGCAGAAGAACCATGTGTAGAGAAACTATAAAAGCTCTCAATCTTAATGCTTGCAGTTAGGAACCTTATTCTTGTAATAATTAAACTAAGAATAAGTGTAATTATTGCCTAAGAGTTATCTCCAGAAAAACTCATGGCTACTCAAATGTGGCCTCTCTATGACAAACTCTGCAAATAAACTCATTACCTTCCCTTCAGTGTGGGACAGGACTCCCAAGTATGAATGTCCCTTGCACTAAATGATTATTACGAAGCATAAATTAGCAATCCATTTGAAAAGAGACCATGGCCAAAAGTGGGGAAATATTAAATAAATGAGAGGTTTTTTTCCCCTAAGATATTTCAAAGTGATTTGGGAAGCCTAGACAAAGGTTACACAGATGGAGGTCTCAGGTAGCTTTCACAAACGGCCACAGTAAACAAATCCTCAAACAAGAGTGCTCCCAAGATCTCTGTGGACATCCAGGCACCATATGGGAGCCACAAGACCTCATGAAAACAACACCTCTGCTGCAGGTCCTATTTAAGAATACAAGAAAATCTATTTTCTCAATGTAACATAGTTATACTCATTTATGAGTCCCCTAATAATGATTCTTTTACTCCTTTTATTTAAACTTATAATTTTCAGTATACTTGTAAAGTATATTTCTCAGAGACTTAAATCTTGAGATTGTTCATAATACAGTTGAGCACTGAAAGCCAGCAAAGTTGTGGCCAACTCCTACTCTCCAGTTCTTCAGGTTTACCCTGGACAAGCAACAAATCAATGATGATGGACAAGCCCCATTTCCAAAATAAGGTATATCTTCAACAACAAGCAAAATAATTTCTTTCCTCTGCCTCATAATATCTATGTCCCTTCTCAGCCAGAATCAGAATCAACATTTTCCCAAATCCCTTAAGATAAAGAAATGAACACAAATATGTTTGGGGGGATGTAACCAGGGACCAGGCAGTTTATTGTTATTGTAGTCATTAACTTTTGTTAACAGAGCAACATTTAGCATTGATATAAGGTTTTTTTTATTAATTAAAGAGTGGGAATTCATTGTTACACTTTTACTAGGCCTTTCAAAGCCCTTTTCTTTATTGAAAACCATGGTCTGTGAGATGAAGTCAGAACTTTCAATGTAGGTTCCTGATTCTGTAGGGAGCAGAACAGACCTTATTTCCAAATCAGGATGTGTGTATGTTTGTTCAAACCCATCAAGTGGCTAACTGAAGGACCGACCCAAGATTCTCATCACTGTCTTCCCCATCTCCGAACTCACTAAAGAGTTAGAAATAGCAGGCATGGTTACAATAATACAGTTAGGAAACAGTCAAACCTCAGTTTCCTAGAGGAAGAAATTATGGTTGAGATAAAACTGAGCACCAGGAGCCCATGAGGAAATACTATGGAGAATTTCCTTGGGAAAATGGATGCCCAAAGGTTACAGTCATTCAGGGAAATTTAGAAAACTACTCATATGCCCAAAGCAAAACAAATTCTCAGAAAAGACTAGAGAAGGCAATGCTTTTCTCTTCAGGGTATTCTCTAGGCTGACTAATCACTATAGAAAGACCCCAGCACATGGCAAATAGGCAAATGCTGGGAAATGTGATGTTTTTAAGCTCTCAGCATTCATAGAAATGCCTGTTCTAACATTAGCTGAATAAAAGATAAAGTAACATAAAGTTTAGTGATCACACATACCTAAGAATACAGTCTGTGCAAAAATAACTTAAAAAAATCACTAAATAGATAACTACTGCCTTCAACAATCAAAACTAAATCTTTTTGATTAAGATTATAATGGTCAATACTTTCATTAAACAGGATTTAATGAACACTTTCTCTTTGAAAATGTTATCAGCCCAGTCAAAATTTCAAAGATGTATAAAACTTTCAGTTTATTCTGAATAAATTTAAAGTTTCATTAAGGAGGACTATACAGCTTTCTGTTTTATTGAAAGACAAATACATGCCACAGTACAAGTGCAAGCATAATGTTATAAGATTACAGATGACTTTACAGCAAATTCCAACTGATAGAAGGATGGAACAAATCTTGGGGAACATGAAAATTGAGTTGGACTGTGAATTATTGCATTGACAGATAGCAAAATAGTAGATATTGTGGGAGGGAGTGGAGGATGCACTGCAAGCAAACATTTAGACAAATATGTGAATTTTTAATAGATGTCCATCTGTGCTAGAACCAGAATAGTAGTTGGCTGAAATGTTTATATTCAGAGCAGGCACAGTTCTCAGTCAAGATGATGTTTTTGTGAAATGAAAGAGTGAGAACAGAAACCAGAGAAATAACATGGGAGTTTTACAAGAGTTAAGGTAAAGGGCCTGGATTAGAAAGAGATTTATTTACTATTTTATTTTCAGTTTTTGGAATACAGTCTAAGTATTGCATACATATTATCAGGTACCATTTTAAAAACTAATCAATTATAACAAAACCAGAGTCAGAGATATTCAAACTCTCTATAAGTATCAATTTATAATATGGAGCAAAAATAATTAAGTATGCTAACACTCTCTAGAGGCATCACAGTTATGCCAGTGAATTCATCATTAGCCATTTTAAAGAAACACATGACTTAAAGCATATAAATGTAACTGAGAAATGGGGAAACACATTTATCTTCTGTAACATGAATATTATTTTTGCCCAGTTATAAAGACTTTACACAATTTGCGATTTTGCCTCATTCTTCTCTGAACAAAATTCAAGGACTGACTTCTCAGGGAAATTCATACATACCTGTAATCACAGGAACAATTGTGCTTCTAGATTCTTCATAAACATGAGTATTCTTTAGGAAGTATACATATAGGTCATAAGTATCAGGTACCCTAGGGAACTAATGATTTCATCCTTAGGCAAATTTTCCTTCAGATTCTGATTGGTAAGGATTCTTTGGCTATACTCCTGAGGTTAGATGAATTTGTAATTGTCCTTATTACCAAGCAATTTTTCAAAGAATTTTTGTTCACAAAAGAGAAGTTTTCAAAAAGTTTCAGAGTCACTGGTGATTCAAGATATTCAATTTTATGTCAGATTATAGATATAATTTTTTTACATAAAATATATCAAAAACCATGCAACCCCAATAAAATTGTATTTTCTATGGGTTTGGATTAACATTATAGTAGGAAGGAGAACTATAAAACAAAAACAGGCAAAAATAGACTAGTAGGTATTAAATTAAAGAAAATGGGATACATTTTAGAATGGATTTTACAAAGAAAGCAAGTAAAAGAGGTTGTGTCATAGAGGGGAACTCTTGCCAAAAGTGCTTTGAGGTGTTTCTCACACATGGGATATGAAATAATGTTAGGTATCCTTCAGAGTGTGAGTCATTACCCCCACTAGCAGGTTGAAGGAAAAGAACCCATTTGTCTTTATTCTGAAAATGCTTATTAATAAGAGCTGCCAATCAGGAGAGTATCAGAATATGGGAGAGGCTAAGGAACTCTAAGGAAAGTCTTGGAAGTGAAGGTTCAAAAATAGAAGCCCCTATGTGATATCAACACAATTATGAAAGTTGGCAGGGAAATATTTGTGAATAGAGTGAATAAGTTAAGTCTATGAAAGCAGAATACCCCTTGACTTAGGACAGGACAGTTCCACCAGAACTGGGAACTCTCAGCAAGGGTTTCACAAAGCCTCAGCAGATCTTTACCTACTTTCATAATCATTCCACATTCTCATTCTTTGTATCTGTATTTTAGGCAAAAGACAGAACTTCAAAGGATTGCCCAGCTTGATGGAAGCTACAAAAATTCCCTGACACTGCAAGAGTAATTCAGAGTGAATACATGGAGGTGCTGGGCAGATTCGCTATCTGGAGATGAGTATGAGACATAATGATGGCCAGGCATCTAATAAAGTCATATTACTATTTTTATGAAATATAGCACTCAAAAGAGAGTAATGGTAAGGTAAAATACATGCAAAACTATACTACCTCAGGTTCTTAGAAATATTGCAGAACACAATTTAATAGATTTGCATAAAACATCTGTTCTCAGATTTCTTGGTTCAAGGGACACTTTACACTCTAAAGAACTATTGAAAATCTTTAAAAATTTTGTGGCTTATATTCATGGAAAATTAACCCATTAAGGATTATAACTGATACATATTTAAATAAGTATTTAAGTTATAAAATATAATAATTCATATGTATTAATGCACTAATATATTTTTCAAACGTCATTTCCCCAAACCAAATTAAATTAATGTAAAGAGAGAAATGATTTAATCCCTTTGAAAATGTCTTTAATCCTGGCTTACTAAAAGATAGCTGAATTCTCATATCTGCTTTTTCATTAATTCCATTGAAATATGTTAGTTTGCTTGAAGAGTATGAACAAAATATGACCTCACACAGATATATGGTTGGAATAAGGAAGGTGTATTTGATTAGCACTTTAAGATAATCATTAATATTCCTCTTTAATAATAATATTCTATACCAAAAATCAACAAATGGTGATTTCTTAAAGGATAGTTCCAGTGTGGAAGCTGAAATAAACTGAATAAGTTGAATAAACTTTTCATATTTTATTAGATTTAAATGTAATATCTATTTGGTAATTTGAGTGGTTTTTACCCATGCCTGATTTTTAGCAACAAGTAGTGTTCATGTGAAAAATATTGGTTCACAGGCTGATAGAGATCTTATAAAGATGACATTACATTTTAGGATACCAAAATAAACCACATTTATTAAAACCACAAACAATCCTATCAGACAGCTAATTAAGTATTGGGAAGCTCTCAAGTTCATGAAGAAGATAAGTTTTTCTAAAATCAAAATTTCATTTGAACCTCAAATTTTATTATCAGTATGTAAGTTTGGCATATTTTTAAATTAGAGCATTTGTTGGTTTACAGAAAAATCATGCTGAAAGTAGAGTTTCTACATACCCCACATGCAGTTTTCCCCTTATTAACAGTTTACATTATTTTATTGTTCAACTATTCTATTTCTTTGTTTATCTTCTTTCTAGGTGTTCCAACCATTATTGAAAGTGGTGTAAGGAAATCTATTACTGTAGAACCATCTTTTTTTCCTTCAAATATGACAATATTTGCTTCCTATGTTTTGGAGCTCTGCTTATACATCCTTACCTGTGTACAAGCTGCTTCTGCCTAGTGGGCAAGCTCTGGGAGTTTAAGTCAGTGACAAGTGTCGCGGTTCAGTCTTTTAGGCTGCCAAATCATAGATTGGAACCAACATAGTGGCAACTCAGTGTGTCCCTAAGGGTCAGTCTGTTCCCCACGGAACACAGCCATAATAAGAGCACAACTCAGCAACAAATGACTAATTATAATTAGTCATTATTATAAATGACTAATTATAATTAGTCATAATGACTAATTATAATTATAATATAATTCTTATAATAAGAGTTATCTTATAATTCCTATTTCATTGACTGGAAGCCCTCAGTACCTTCATTTTAGACAGAATATCTGTCAAGCATCTAAGTCCGAGTAGCTCTAGTTCATTTGTCAGTAATAAATCTTATTTAATTCCTGATATAGGTGATTTTAAGTCTCTATTTTATTGATAAAACTAGACAAGAGTAGAAGAATTAGATTTTCTCTAAAGGCTTTTTTAATTTTTTTACTTTTTTATAGGAAGCTTTATTTTTTTTTTTATTTGTAAAATGATATATAAATACATATGCATATATGTGCACTTGTTTACATAAATGTTATTTGTTATATATATATATACATTTTTTAAAGGTGCCTAGATTACCCAAATATTACTCAGAAACTACAGGGATTCCCATGCTCCCCACTGCCCACACCCCCAACAACACCCCACAGAACCATTCCCCATCCATGTGGTACAACACCTGCAATGGATATACACATCCTGGGGCCTTGCCACCGAGCATAGACCACAGTTCACATCACAGACCACACTCTCTCCCACACAGTTCTGCATGGTATATTCTGATGGAAAATGGCCTACATTCGTCGCTGCTTCGCCACTCAGGACAACACCCAAAGTCCCAAAAAAGCCCGAGTATTTCAACTGCCCCTCCTCTCCCTGCCCCAAAAATGTCCAGTGGCCACTGGCTCCACCTCACTGTTACAATTTCTTCCATTGCTTGAATCACAATATGTCTACAACAGAACACCACCAAGTCCACTCTAGTCCACAGCTCCTCCCCCCATCCTGAGGGGACTTGGAAGGTGATG